>JAQZBX010092109.1:0-12317 GCA_029593785.1 Cabassous unicinctus
AGGCGCCGGTAAGCGAACCCGGGGCCTCTCATATGGTAAACGGGTGCTCTATCCATTGCGCCACACCCGTTTCCTGCCGTGAGGTTGCTGCATCAGCCCACCGCACCGCTGAGGTGCTCAGGCCGGCGTGCCCTCACAAGGAGGCCTCAGGACACGAACCCGGGCCTCCCATATGGTAAACGGGGGCTCTATCCACTGAGCCACACCCGCTTCCCCCAGGTCTATCTTATATTTTCCCTTCAACAGCACTGTGATCAACTACTTCTCCACGGACCCCCGGTTCCTTTCATTGGAGAACAGTGTTAAGCAACCAAGATCTGGGCACTAGGTTTGGTACCTGAGTGATTTTTATGATTCTGTTTTACCTCTTTTGTTGGCTTATTAGCAATAACTCTTTTTTGCTTTTGTAATGGTTGCTTTAGGGTTAATAATACACACCTGCCTTCCAAAGATATTATTCCATTACAATTATAGTACCAGGATTTATCAACTGCATACAACCATTTCACCTCTCCTGGCTTTTATTCTATTGTTGTCATACGTTTTACTTCTACATATTTTATAATTCCACATAAATTATGTATGTTATTACTTTTGTGTTAAACAGTCACTAATGTTTTTAAAATATTTTAAAAGTTATAAACAGACCCTCATATCTATGGTCAAGTGATTTTTGACAAGCCTGTCAAACCACCCAGCTGGGGCAGAACAGTCTATTCAACAAATGGTGCTGACAGAACTGGATATCCATAGTCAAAAGAAAAAAGAGGACCCCTATCTCACACCTTATACAAAAATTAACTGAAAATGGATCAAAGACCTAAATATAAAAGCAAGAACCATAAAACTCCTAGAAGGAAATGTAGGGAAACATCTTCAAGACCTGGTAGTAGGTGATGAACTCTTAAACCTTACACTGAAAACACAAGCAACGAAAGAAAACATGGATAAATGGGACCTCAAACTTAAACACTTCTGTGATTCAAAGGACTTCATCAAGAAGGTGAACAGGCAGCCCACTCAATGGGAGAAAATATTTGGAAATCACATATCCAATAAAGGTTTGGTTTCCATTCTATATAAAGAGATCATACAACTCAACAATAAAGAGTAAGAGAGCAAGGATAGATGTGAGATGTACTTATGGTGTAGAGAATAAGTATTCTGTTCCTATATACTCTGTCCTGAGCAAATAGACATTATAGTAATAAAAAAAATAAAAAAATAAAAAAAAACAATAAAGAGTAAGCAATCCAATTTTAAAATGGGCAAAAGATTTAAATAGACATTTCTCCAAAGAGGAAATACAAATGGCCAAAAAGCACATGAAAAAAGTTCCATATCACTAGTTATTAGGGAAATGCAAATCAAAATGACAATGAGATATCATCTAACACCACATAGAATAGCCACTATTAAAAAATCAGAAAACAATAAGTGCTGGAGAGGATGTGGAGAAATAGGAACACTCCTTCACTGTTGGTGGGAGTGTAAAATGGTGCAGCCTCTGTGGAAGACAGTTTGGTGGTTCCTCAGGAAGCTAACTATAGAACTGCCATATGATCCAGCAATTCCTCTACTAGGAATATATCCAGAACTAAAAACTATGACATGAACAGACATATGCACACTGATGTTTATAGTGGCATTATTTGCAATTACCAAAAGATGGAAACAACCTAAGTGTCCATCAACCAATGAATGGATAAACAAAATATGGTATATACATACAATGGAATACCATGCTGCAGTAAGAAGAAATGAAACTGGGACACGTATGATAACATGGATGAATCTTGAAGACATTATGCTAAGCGACGTAAGCCAGGTACAAAAGGACAAATATTGCATGGTCTCATTAATATGAACTAAATACAAAGAATAAACATATGGAGTTAAAACCTAGAGTATAGGTTATTAGGAGATAAGAGGAGGGTTGAGAAGAACTACTGATGCTTAAAGTATGTAGAAGTTTTAATTAACTTGACTGTAAAAGTGTAGAAATGGATAGAGTTGATGGTAACACATTATAGTGAGTAGCAGCTGATCTATAAATGGGATTGTGGCTGAAAAGGGTAGTCTGGGGAAGTAAATGTCAATTGACAGAAAGCTAGAGAATACTCTAAGGGATTGAATAACACAGTGAACCCAGAGGTGGATGAGAGTCATGGCTGATGGTACAGATGCAAGAGTGTCCTTCTGTGAGCCAGAGCAGATGCACATCATTACTGCAAGGTGGTGGGAATGTGGAGAAGCAGGGAAAAATACAATTGGTGTGACCTATGGACTGTGATTAACAGCAATACTATAACATTCTTGCATCAATGCCAAAGACATACTGTGTTGATAATGGGCGGTATAGAAAACGTGTGCCAAATGTACACTATGGACCATGGTTGGTGGTAATAGTCTAATGATACTATTTCATAATCTATAACAAATATTACACCACAGTGTGGTATGTTGGTGAAGGGGTATTGTATGGGAATTCTACACATGTGCATGATTGTTTTTTAAGTTCACAATCTCTGTAATAAAAATATATTTTAAAAAATTAGCGTGGGTTGGGGGAAAAATACACCAAATGTAAGATATGGACTATAGTTAGTAGTAATATTTTGTTGATGCTCTTGTGTAGTTTGTAACAAATGTATCACAACACCCAAGGTGTTGGTGGAGGGGTGATGTATGGCACTCTTGTATGATG
This sequence comes from Cabassous unicinctus, assembly GCA_029593785.1. Taxonomy (NCBI): domain Eukaryota; kingdom Metazoa; phylum Chordata; class Mammalia; order Cingulata; family Chlamyphoridae; genus Cabassous; species Cabassous unicinctus. The sequence continues at coordinate 2,708 of JAQZBX010092109.1, forward strand.
TAATACATGTTTGTTTCATAAGTCTACAACCTTTACTATACACTTATTGTTTATGTATGTTCACATATGAATGATATACTCCAATAAAAAATATATTTTAAAAAGGTTTTTATAGTACCCACATATTTGCCATTTCTGGTGCTTATCATTCTTTTGTATAGATCCAGTTTTCCATCTGGTGTCATTTTCCTTATGCCTCAAGATTTCCTTTAGCATTTCTTATAGTGCAGGTCAGCTGGTGATGAATTCTTTCAGCTTTTGTATGTCTGAAAATGTCTTTATTTTGCCTTCATTTTTGCATTGTTTTCAGCCCGAAGTCTGCTGTTATTCTTATCCTTGATTCTTTGTATATAATGTATCTTTTTTCTATAATTGCTTTGAAGATTTTCCTCTTTTTCACTGATTTTGAGAAATTTTCTTATACCTTGGTGTAGACTTATTGTTTCTTGTGTTTGGGCTTCCTTGAACTTCTTAGATCTGTAGGTTTATAGTTTTCATAAAATTTGGAAATTTTTCAGCCATTATTTTTTCAAATATTGTTTTCTGTCTTCCCACTCTCTCCCCTCTCTTTTGGTAAGTCCAATTTTATGTATATATATATATATATATATATATATATATCTCAGGTATTTGAAGGTAGCCCACAGCTCACAGATGTTCTTTTCATTATTTTTCAGTCTTTTTTCACTCTGTCATTTTGGATAGTTTCTATTGCTATTTCTTGAAGATCATTAATCTTTTCTCCTGCAGGTCTAACAGACTGTCGATTCCATCCAGGACAGTTTTTAGTTGACCATTTTATTTTGAGATAACTGTAGATTCGCATGCACTGGTAAAAAGTAATACAGAAATCCATCTTGTGTATTTTTTCCATCTAAAACATTGTCTTTTTCCTCTTTAGCAGTTCAACTTAGGTCTTTTATATATCTTCCATGTCTTTACCTAAAATGCTCACTTTAATTCATTATTTAATATACGCAATCTAGTTTTTGCATGTTAACATTAAATGCCGTCTCTGTCATTTCTCCTCATTAGAGTCACATTTTTGCTTATTTGCATACCTGGTTGTTTGTTTAAAGGTTTGGTTTCCATTCTATTTAAAGAGATCATACAACTCAACAATAAAGAGTAAGCAATCCAATTTTAAAATGGGCAAAAGATTTAAATAGACATTTCTCCAAAGAGGAAATACAAATGGCCAAAAAGCACATGAAAAAAGTTCCATATCACTAGTTATTAGGGAAATGCAAATCAAAATGACAATGAGATATCATCTAACACCACATAGAATAGCCATAATAGATGCTAGGTTGTGAATATTACCTTGTTAGGTGCTGGATAATTTTGTACTCCAGTAACTATTCTTGAGCTTCATTCTGGGACAAAGTCAAATTAGTTGGCAAAAGTTTAACACCTTCAAGACTTGTTTTTAAGTTCTGTTAGGCAGGACCAGAGCACCTTTCAGAATAGGGCTCATTTTCCCCCACTATGGGGGCAATACCCTTCTGAGTATTATTACCTGACGCCTGGTGAATTATGAGGTTTTCCCTCTCCTGCTGGTGGGATCATAACCTATTCCTGGCCTTGTGTGAGCTCTGGGAATTGTCCCCTCTGCTCTCTTTAGGTGGTTCCTTACCCAAGCTCAGGTAGTTTTTCCTCTCCTGCACGTGCTGATCAGTACTTAGCTGAAGATTCCAGGGGGCCCCGCTGCAGATCTACAGGCTCCGTGTGTGTGCGTGTGTGTGTGTGTGTGTGTGTGTGGGTGCAGCTCTCTCCTCTCCAATACTCTGCTTTCTGAATTCTTGAACCTCCTGGTCCCCCAGCTCCACCTCCTCACCTCAGGACGACCGCCAGGTTCTGCCTGAAATACTCCTCCCAGGCGGTCATCTCGGACAACTGCAGGACTCACCTCACTTGTTTCTCCTCTCACTAGCAGGTGCTGCCTGATATCCAGCGTCTCAGCCCCATTGTTTCATATATTTTGTCTGGTTTTTTAGTTGTTTAAGGTGGAAGAATAAATCCATTCCCAGTTACTCCAACTTGGACAGAAGCAGAAGTTCAGCCATTCATTTTGGAGATTCATGTCCACAGATAAGTGAAATTTTCTTGTATTAATTATTTGTCAGTTTCTGGCCTCTTCATCTGTCTCCTCTTCATGAACCCCTACTCATCAGACACTGGACCTACTGAACTGATCAGTCTAAGTCTTCTATCCCCACCCCCCTTATTTCTTTTCTTGGGAGATTCTTAAGAGCAAAAGCTTTGTCAATTTTGTCTGTTGCTTATCCCCAGAGCCTAGAATAATTCCTGTCACTAGAATAATACCTGGCACAACTATTTAGAGGACCAAAGGAACTTCGTCTCTTTTATCTTCTCCCCCTTATTTCCAGCTCTTCTGCTGTATATATATATTTTTTAAAAGATACTTAGATCACATAAATGTTACACAAAAATATAGGGATTCCCACATGCCCCACTCCCCACACCTCCCACACCCTCCCACATAAACAACATCCTTCATTAGTGTGGCATGTTCATTGCAATTGATAAACGCATCCTGGGGCATTGCCACTGAGCACGGACCGTAGCTCACATTGTAGTCTACACTCTCTCCCACACAGTTCTGCATGTTATGGGACGACATAAAATGGCCTATATCTGTCGTTGCAATGTCATTCAGGATGATTCCAAGTCCCGAAAAAGCCCCCATATTACAACTGTTTTTCCCTCTCCCTGTCCCCAGATCCTCCAGTGGCCACTGTCTCCACATCAATGTTGTAATTTCTTCCACTGCTAGAATCACAATATGTCTATAGTAGAATACCAGTCAGTCCACTCTAGTCCATAGCTCTTCCCCCCATCCTGAGGATTCTGGGATGGTGATGTCCACTCCACCTCTAATTGAGAGGGGGCTTCGATCCCATACAGCTGATGGGTGGGACTCTCTTGCTTGCAGTTGTAGGCTCTCTCGTTTCCTTGGTATGGTGGTTGTCAATCCTTACCTCCTTGTTAGTTGTCCTGGGTGGGTCCAATGAACTGGAGAGTAGGTGTTGCAACTCCACTGAGGCTCTGGGCCCGGCTGGCACATGGACAGCCCAGAGATTCCAGTCTCCTGGACGTACACCTACCAACTCCAGCACCTAGTATAGGTTTAAATAGAAGGGACAGATGAGCCACGTGTAGAGAAGCCATAATTGAGTCCAACTTCACTCTCAGGAGCACAAACTCCTTCTACTGTATATTTAATTTGCAACAACTTTCTCATTTTTGATGTTTCCTTTTTCACTGCATTCTATTTTTGGTTTTTTTTTGTAATTATTAAAGGAAGTTATTATTATTGGAAGGGATGTGCTTACATTTTGAGGTGTTTTTTTTTTCCTTAGCTTTTCTTTCTCGTTTTTTATTTTGTCTTTCTCTTTTCTACTGGGAGTTGCGGCAGCCGTGGAAATGTGCCACCCAAATCTCATTTCAAGAGACACCTTGCCATGAGGAATGCTGTCTGCAGTACTTTCTGGATCACGTACAGTGTCTGAGCTGAGAACACACTTTCCCCAAGCTGCTCTCGCCAGTTACAGAACACGGTGGGGAAAACCGGCCCCGGGACATTCCTGCCTGGAGGGGTCTACTGCAGTGGACAATCTTCGCTCTGAAGCTCGGCTGAGACGGTCTCAGAGCTGCACGACAGCAAGAGGCTCTTCCTACCCAGGTCCCCTCCCTGCCCCTCTTCTTTCACCAGTGTCAGACCTACTTTGTAACCTGAAGATCTTTCCTGCCTACTCCTGCTCCCTCTTCTCTTTATTTTTCAGAAGCATTAGCCCTTCTAATTCCATTTGTTATCTGTTTTCCAGAGGACCTGAACTGACACCGGAGTTTCCTCATCTGTCAGGTGATCCTTGGTCTGCCATTAAAGCATTAAAAAGTAGACTGGAAACTGTAGGTATGAGTGAGGCTTTCTTACTGGTGGATTTTGCTTTTTAGTGACAGGACACAGAGCCAGCTGTTTCACTGGGAACCCTCCAATTGCTAGTACATGATGTTTTTTTCTTTCAGAGCCTTTCATTTTCCCAGATAAGAAACCTCTGGCCTTCTGCCTGGAGGTAGGAACCCTGTGTGCAGGACGGTGGTGGAAGAGGCTCACCTGTTGTCTCACCCAGTGCCTCCCCTCTGCCCAACCCAGGGCCTCCAAGTCCCCTTTCCCCTTTATTGGCTGCCTTCCTGGGTCCTGGTAACTAAGTCTATGATTCTTGCTCAATCCACTTCCATCCTCTAAAACATCGTTGAAATCCTTTATCTATTGAGATACCGTTTTGTCTTATTGTTTGTCCTTGGGATTTATGCCTTCTTTCTTCACTATCATTTTAGTGAGCTCTTAAAAGGGAAAAGGAAATTTAAAAGACATCTATCCTCTTTTTAAAGTGTTCTTGACAAAGAAAAAAGGAAAAGGATAAAAACATGTTCAATTCATGATCTTTAACTAGAAGACCCCACCCCCGAATGACGTTGCTCAAAGGCTGTTCTGGCTGCTCTGTAAGGAGTGGGTGATAGAGGAGCAAGAGAAGAAGCACAAGGGCCAGCTAGGAGGCCGGAGGTGAGGGGCGAGGATGATTAGGAGGGGACAGCAGCAGTGGAGATGGAGAAAAGCAGATACTGCAAGGCATATTTAAGACAGCGGCACCTGCAGCGCTTGCTGGTGTGAATGCTGGGGGTGGGGGTAGTGTTTAAAGCATGTCCACTAATTCTTTGATACGCCTTCCTTTAAGAAATGGAGCTCAATTCCCCTTCCCTTGATAGGAACTGAACTTCATGACTCAATTCTAATGAAATGACTACAGTGGATGACTTCTGAAACTAGGTCATAAAAGGCATTGTGGCTTCCTTTTTGTTCTCTCTCCTCTCTACTCACCCACTCTGGGGAAAGCCAGCTACCATGTACGAGAACACTCAAGCAGCACCATCCAGAAGCCCACATGGCAAGGAGCCAAGGCCTCCCACCGACAGTCGACACTAACTTAACAGGCATGTGCACAGGCATGTGCACGAGCCCTCTTGGAAGCAAATCCTCCAGCCACAGTCAAGCCTTACGACAGCTGACATCTTGACTGCAACCTCATGAGATAATGTGATATATTAAATATTTATTATTTCTTAAGCCACTAAGTTTTGAGGGTTAAATGTAATGCAGTGATAGAAAACTAGTATAGGGGAGAAGAATCAATAACTTATCCTGGATTGTTGGACTTGAGCAATTGCATAGATGACAGTGCCATCTCCTGAACTAGGGAAGCCTAGGAGAGGAAAAGGGTTAGAAAAAAGTCACAATACTATTTTGGTCATGTTGCTTTTGAGATGCTTTTAGACGTCCAAGGGTATTAAGTAGCCATTCATTATGAGTCTCTAAGCTGGAGGAATAATTGGGAGTCCCTGGAACATGGCTAGTGTTTAAAGCCATGGAAACCCAGGGAGAAAAGATGAGTGGTCCTGGGATCAAGCCCTGGGGCCCTCCAAAATTTACAAGTAGGACAGAGGAGAAAGAATTAGCAAAGGAGACTAAGAAGGAGTGGCCAACAAGGCGGGAAGAAATACAGACCACAATGACAGCTCAAAGTCAAGAGAAGAAGGAAAGAGCGGTCAGCTAAGGGATTAGCAGCAAAGCAAGAAGTTCAGAGGAGCAGTTCCTCCCTGGCGGCTGTGACATCAAAGAAACCAGGCTCAATAATAAGCCAAATAGGAAGCGGGTGTGGCTCAGTGGATAGAGCCCCCGTTTACCATATGGGAGGCCCGGGTTCGCGTCCCGAGGCCTCCTTGTGAGGGCACGCCGGCCTGAGCGGTGTGGTGGGCTGATGCAGCAACCTCACAGCAAGGGGGAGATAAGCAGACACAGAGAAGACACGCAGCGAATGGACACAGCAGCACAAGCAGCAAGGGAGGGAGGGATAAATAAAATAAATAAATCTTTAAAAAAAAAAATAATAATAATAATAATAATAATAAGCCAAATAGTTCCCATTTCTTGGGTGCCTACCAAATGCCTGGCACCTTAACAGATTTTCTTGTAGAATCACCACAGAAACGGCATGAGGTAGGTAATCACTATCCCCATTTCACAGATAGGGAACTGAGGGACAGAGAGAGTAAATGATTTACTGGAGATCATAAGGTTTGTGGAGTCGCAGAGACCACGTCGAAGCATGCACCACCAAATGCCATCTCAACCACAAAGGGCGGGCAGAATGCAAGGGGCCTGCTGCCTTCTACGGCTCACTGTGAATGGCTTTCCTGTTTTTTGTGTGCCAGGCCCTGGGGAGCCTAAGCAAACGCAGGCCCAACAAGTCGGTGTTCTCCAGAGGGTGAGCAAAGAGGGGAAGGGACAGACAGAGGCACTTGCAGAAGTAGGAAAGGCAGAACAAGGACTAGAGAGTAGTGCCTTTTGACTTTAAAGGAGCAGCATGCAAATTATATTCAAAGTATATGCAAACGAGATGCAGATTGCATTGCGAATGATCATCTGTTATTTTTGAGCCAACAGCTCAGGCACTTTTGGATGAACCCTCCCTGGGTTTCTCCCACAATTGCCCAGGGTCAGGATCCCTGGCAGGGCCTCTTAACCAAACAACAGAAGCAGCATGAGCCTCCCCCAAAGCAAACTGGGCTCTGGCCAGGATGGGGAACAAATGAGTCATTTATTCCTGCATTCATCTGACAAATATTTGTAAAGCTCCTACTCTGTGTAAGGTGCAAAGGCAGATGCAGTAGACCAGCTTCTTTTGGGAACATACCCTCTAGGGTCCTTAACCTTTTCTGTTCCACCCCTCTGCCAGTCAGGTGAAAACCACGGACCGCTTCTCAGAATGTAGCGGCAGTTAGTTTTATGACACTCAACTAGCATCAGGTCTAACAACTACTGTAATTTCGAAGTATGGATGAGCATGAGCGATTTTTCGAGATACCCAACAACTGTAGTGTGATATGAAATGAATACCACTGTAATTATTTTTTTTGTAAATTTTTTTGGGGTTTTTTAAAAGATTTTTTTAGATTTTTTTTGGATTTTTTAATAATAAATGTGTGTTCCGATCCTGGAGCACACACTCCGCACTCTCAGCACTAACCGCCGGGGATAAGGGCAATACCACTGTAATTATTGCACACATTCATAAGTAGGAAATGCTCGATTTCAGTTAGAGGCCAGAGAAAATAAAGATAACAAGTTAATGTTTTTCAATCCAAGCTCACGGACCCCCTGAAATCTTAATTCCTGGTTAAGAACCCCTGCTCTAGTGGGAGAAACAAACAGATGCGGTAAAGATTCCGCTATCACCTAGAGTACAGACCAGGGTCTCTCGAGCTCAGCATGTTGACGTTTTGTGCTGGGGAATTCTGAATTGTGGGGAGTGGTCCTGTGCATGCAGGATGTTTAGCAGCATCTCTGCCCTCGACCCATTAGGTGCCAGTAGCAGCCCCCCATCCCAGTTGTGGCAACCAAAAATGTCCCCAGACATTGCCAATTGTCCCCTAAGGAGGAAAATCACCCCAGATGAGAACTACTGCTCGAGATCCTAAAGCTGTGAGCCCTTCAGGTGAGACAACACATGCTCACAGTGAGCTAAGGGTCCCCCTTCGAAGTCTTTCCCGTACCTCTCATCCAACTCCTTTCCACCCAGCATGACCTGCCCTGGACGCCCAGGCCCTGGCTCAGAGCATGTGCTACAGTTCAACCCAGCCCCAGAGATTTTTGAGGTGGGATCAAGGCTGCCCCCAAAATGAATGGCCCCAGCCCAACAAACCCTTCTGGTTCGCATGTCTGCTCTATCTGCTCTAGTGTCATTCTGTCTCTTCCTCCCTTGTCACTGAGTTGTCACTTTTGGGATTGTCCCATCTCCACCAACCCCTACTCCCTTTGATTGGCAGCTTCCAGGAGTTAAGAAACCAGATTTTGCAAATCAGTGTTTCTCTAACTGTGCTCTGTCAAGCACTGGCAGTCCTGAGGGGCCTTTTGGAAGCCACTGGGGGATGGTGGAGGAATAGGAGGTCTCTCGGGGCCCAACCCCCACCAGAGAAGCTCTGCTTTTCTCGGCTTTGTTTCTCTCTGCTTCTGCATGATATCCTTTGGACAAAAAGCCCCAAGTGTAAAAGGTGTTTGCAAAAACTGCTGACCTAAATGGGGGGATCCAGAGGAGCAGTGGCTCCCCACATGTGAAACACCTGTGCTTTGGCGTAGGTTTGAAGGCGTCCATTGGAGCTGCCTGGGAGCCCTTTAAGCATCCTTCCCTGTTATTTGTTTCTGGGTGGATGTGGGGTGGACCTTACATAAGGGCCAAGCCCTCTGTGGAGGGGCATGGACGGCAGAGGCTGACCAGCCTTCCATATCAGACATGGTGCCTCTTCCTGAGGCAAAGGAGGCAGCAAAGCCCCTTATTCCCCCATAGCAGAACAGAAAGCAATCCCACTGAAGGGGCAGGAGGAGGAACTGAGGCTAGACACCAGGAAGAACTTCCCAACTTGGCAAGCAGGGGAGGAGCAATTGGGAGCAAATGTGGAACTGTCTGGGATAGGAGGGTGTCCCACTCTGCCAGTGAGGGATAATGACATAGCCCGCCCCCTCCCCCAAAGACACGCACTCTTTCCTTGGTGCCTGCTCCTGCACTCCTCCACATTGGGAAGCAGATGTAGCTCAGTGGTTGAGCACTTGCTTCCCACGTACGGGGTCCTGGGTTCAACCCCCGGTAACTCCTAAAAATATAAATCCTTTGCAGATAAACCTCCAGGCCCTGAAGCTTGGCAAGGAAAGGGGCACAGGACCTGGGGGCCTTGCCCCCATCTCGCTGTCTCTGAGAAGCCCTTTCTGTCGGAGCCTTGCCAGACTGCTGCCGAATGTGTGGGGATCTTGTTCCTGAGAGGCCTGGGGGATGGTGCAGGCTCTCCCTCCTCACTCCCCCCGCCAGGCCCCACTGAACTCTCTGGACACAGGCACAATCAGGCATTTCATGCCTTGCAAGGGTCAGAATGAAAGGCCTGTGTCTGTCTGTCCCCCATCCCACCCCCCCCATTCCATCCTCAGATTTTTCCATCTTCCCCTGGACCAGAGCCTCATCTTTCTCCCTCCTCTCCCCCTCCTGCCCACTAAGTTCTTCACCAATAACTGGGACCAGAAGGATCTGCCTTCGTGCTCAGAGCTCCACGCTGCCAGCAGGGAGGGAAGCTGCTGAAGCTCCTCCCCTGACACCCGCAGGAACACTGCGTCCCCCAGGGTGTTCAGGGAGCCCCCAGGTCACCCAGTCCCACGCAGGCCTGCTGCTCCCCTGCCCACTCTGCTCTTCTCCAGGTTTGCCCTGAGTATGGCCTGGAGCAGGGTAAGAAGATGAGTCATTGCCACTTCCCCGGGAGCCGAAGGGCTTCTTCCCCCTGGAAAATCTCCTAACACTGAAGTGACCAAGACCTGAGCCACCGAAGCTACAAAAAGCCAGTTCAAATCGGGCCTCAGCCTTCCAGTTGCTGTGGGAACTGAGAAAGGGACCCTCTCTGTGTGCAGGCTGCGGGTGCTGATGTCCAATATGTTCGCCCCACCTCCCCACTCCCCCAGGGAAGCCACCAGGAAGCAGCATCACCCGTC
>JAQZBX010092110.1:0-12325 GCA_029593785.1 Cabassous unicinctus
CCCCTCTCACTCACCGCCTCTCTTTCTCCCCCTCTCTCCCTCTCCTCTCACCACTCCTTTTTCAGCCCCATGAACACAATAGGTTTGCCCTTCTTAGGACCCCTGCCCTTGTCTGCATGCTCCTCCCTAGCCCCTTGCAGGACTCTCTCCTTTTTGTCACTCGCTTCCAAATGGAACGTCCCCATTTTCAGAGAAGCCTTTCCTAGCCATCGATTCCAAGGCAGCCTTGCTACTCTCCATCTTTTTACCCTCTTTTATTTTCTTCACAGCGCTTTTCATTATCTGTAATTACCTTTTTTAAGTACCCTTTATTTCAACTTCAAAAATAAAATTACAGACAAAAGACAGCTTGACAAATTATAGAAGCCTTACTTTAAAAAACTCTGTTCAGGCGCATTTATCTTGTTTAATCCTAAAAAATGCTCAGTTGTTTCTCCAGCGTAATTACCTTTTTGGAATTTATTTTTCTGTTCATTTTGCTGAGTGTCCCCACTAGATTATAAGCTCCATGAGAACAAGCCTCTCCTGTCTTCATCACCTTGAGAGCACCGTGTATCAGTTATCTATTGCTGCGTAACAAATTACCACAAACTTAGCAGCTGAAAACAACACCCACTTTGTGCTTCCTGCATGATGTTTCTGTAAACTTAAACTGCTCTAATAGAAAATAAATTAAAAAGAAAACACCCGTTTATCACCCCACAGCTTCCATGGGTCAGAGTCTGGGCAAGGGGTGGTGGGGTTTTCTGCTCAGTATCTCACAAGGATGAGATCATCATGTCAACCTCATCTAAGCCTCGGTTGTTGACAGAATTCAGTCTCTTGCAGGTAAAGGACAAAGTCCCTGTTTTCTCACTGGCTGTCAGTTGAGGACCACTCACATCTCCCAGAGGCTGCCCAGTTCCTTACCACATGGCCCCATCAGCAGATTGCAACATGGACGTTTGCTTTCTTCCATGCCAGCAGAGCATGTCTCTCTGACATCACAAATCTCCAACCTCTCATCTGATTAAGCCAGGCTCACTCAGAATATTTTTCCTTTTTGTTTGCATCAACTAATTAGAGACCTAATCAAGAAAGACTCACCACATTTATAGGTTCTGCCCACACTCAAGTGGAGAGAATGATTCAAGGGTATGGCTCATTGGAGGCCTTTTTAAAATTCTGCCTGCCATCCCCTAGTATCTAGATCAGTATCTGGCCCATGAAAATAAATATTTGTTGAATAAATGGAAGAATTAATGGTAGTTCTCAAAGGCATTTTTAGAGTACCAAATTTACTTCCTCCACTGTAGAGCTAATCCCGAAAATAGTAATCTTTAGGGCAGTGGCTTTTAAATTTTATTAGACCTTCCACCTAAGAAGTTAAAAATGAAGTTTGCGGGGTCCAAACCCCCAAGACTGAAATAGCAGTTGAGGAGTGAGGCAGAGGAGCTCAAGTATCAACAGTTCAAAAAAAAACAAAAAACCCCAGGTAGTTCAACAGGTGGGCAACGGGCACCTTTGAGAAACCCTGCACTAGAAACATGATTTGAAGAAATGAGATTTAATAATAAATGGGTTATTACCTTCTTATCAGAGATGCTATCCCCCTAACATTTGTTCTAACTTTTAAAAAAGGATTTCTGAACAATATTACTCCAAACTAGAGATATTCAAAGAAAACACGGGTCAATCAGTTCCAAAATTAGAAATTCTTCCATCAAGAATGAGAAACTAATATGCCATATTGTTGTGATAAGCGTTAATTAGAATAAGACCCATCTTTCACTGAGCAACCAGTACTACTCTAAAAGGAGAAAGAAGATTTAGGGAGAAACGCCGTATTGGAAAAAAATTTGCTCTAAGGAGTCAAATGTGGAAAATATTGTGTCATCATTGCAGAGAAATAAGTATCTCATAAAAAGCGCCTGATTTGCATCTTATTTTGATTATAAATGAAATACATTTGGATTTTACTTGGTGGGCTTAAAAAAAGCTCCACATGCTTTTTGGCCATCCCTTCAGCACGTAAATTTTTAATGTGGGCGATCCAATTGAAGCCTCATGTCTGATTCCGATTTATTTGCATTTGCCTCTTCAAAATATTAAAGCTATTTAATGTCAACGATGCCTCTTAATGGCCTTTTTAATCCTTTTCTCTTTGAAGCAGAACCTTGTGATTTGCCTAAAATGAATATACACAAAACATCAAAAATGTCCAAGTTTGGCCCTAAATCAAAAACCTGCATTGACTAAGGGGATTATAAATGTGGCAAAATGAGTTCCCCAGTCTAGTTTTTCGAGTGTACCATAAACTGTAAGAAGGAAACAGTCCTGGCTGAGCATCTTTCTAAATATCACCTGGACATTCCATTTATAGAGTTTTTACCTTAAACACATGCATGCACACACATACACACCATCACACACACACACCCCATCTCAAACACACACACTGGGGAGACCACTCTTAAGTCAAGTTCCAAAGCAAAGTTGGAAAAACTGCTTTATCAGTTTTGCTCCCTGATTATTTAGTGAATGTTTTACACACTCAGTAAAACTGCCCTCCATTTCACACCTTCACTTTTAGTTTTCATTGTCATTCCTACTTCACTTAATAAGACATGACTTTACTTTGTTTAAATACCTACTAGGTTGGATCCCGGTGCCATCTGTCACAATGTCACCTTGTCAGATGGCACACCCAAAAGTCTCTTCAAAAAAGTCAAGGTACATTCCCTTCTTCTTGTGAAATCACCTGGTCCCATCGAAAGGAAGATAAGCAGGTAAAATGAGAAAGGAAAAAAAAGTACGTTTGGGATACTTTACAGTATACAATCATAAACAACAAAATGAAGGAGACTTTTCAGCTGTTGAGAGAACTATCAGAATTTATCACCAATTACCATTTCTCACTTGACCAAAATCTCACTGAGAGGAATACAAATTTCTTCCCAAGGGTTGCAGATACAAAACTAACCATCACATTTCAAAGACATAATGAATGGGGAGGAAAAGTGGAGAAAACCCAAAATTATAAGACATAAAAAAACTAGTGTAATTTAATTCATTCAATGGTCCAATTATTTAATGAAATTTTAGCATTTATTTAAACCAAGTCCTTCTCTTCTGGCTCTTCCAGGGAAATGTGAACATTTGGTCTGGTGGTAGAAGCAAAAGGAGGGAATTCTCCTTTCTAATACCCAGGACTGATCATGAACCAATTTCCATGTGAACTATCCCACATCATGAACTTGCTTGTTTCTAAGAGTTCAACAGCTACCAAGATCCATGTGTGCAGCTAGTTTTGGTACGTCTTTGAGAGTTTCATTTCTTTGCTTACATTTTAGAGTACTGAGAGAAGAAAATCACATCGTAGCTAATGATAGCAAGCTTGTCTTCCTTGCTATTATCAACAGGGCTAGACTTTATGAAATTAGTAACTGATAGACAAATTTGTGATTCAAATGAAGGAAAGAAGGAAGACAAGGAGTGTCAGAGGACAGGTTCAAGGAAAGGGATAAGAGGAAATCAAAAGGGATAACTGAAGAAGAAATTATGACCACAGATCTTGCCCATATCAAATCCTATTTCTTTGATTGTAAGAGAACATGTTTCTAGTTTATTGTAAAAGTGTGGAAATGAATAGAGTTGATGGTAACACATTATAGTGCATATAACACTGCTGATTTATAAATGTTATTGTGACTGAAAAAGGTAGAGGGACATAAATGTCAATTGAAAGGAAGCTAGAGGAAAATCTAGGGAATGTATAACAGTGATTTTGCTGGTGGATGATGATTGTGGTTATTGGTATAAATATAAGAATGCTCTTCTTTTACAAAGTGTTAAGAATACGGTGATGCATGAGAAAAGTGCAATTATTGTAACTTATGGATGACAGTTAACAGTAATATTGTACTATTTTTGCAGCAATGGCAAAGAAGATATATCAATTACAAGGGTCAACAATAGGGGGATATGAGGGGGCGTGGGATTTTTCCTTTGGAGTAATAAAAATGTTCTAAAATTGACTGAGGTAATGACAGCACAATTCTGTGATGAAAATGAGAATCGCTGAGTGTACGCTTTGAATGGATTGTACAAGGCATGATATGTAACAAATGTTTCACAGCAATGCAAGGTGTTGGTGGTGGGACGATGTATGGGAGCCCTGTCTGATGATGTGCATGTTTGTTTTGTAAGTTCACAACTTTTTCCTAAAGTGCTACAATAGAATGAGATTCTGAAATAAATCTTGCACTATTGCTAAATAGCCACTTTCGTTAAATGAGTGCAATTTTAAATATTAAAGTTTATACACTGTAGTTGAAGGAAATTACCAGAGATGTACACAACGATTTATATAGAATGCATAAATCTACATAAATATGTTTGCTGAAGCATATTGGCAATAGGAAATTTCGAAATTTCCTTAACAATAGGAGATTAGTTAAACCAATTGTACCACAAGCCACATGGGAGGGATTTCAAAATACATCGTTAAAGAAATAATGTATAAGTATGAGCTCAACATTGATTGTTCTAAGTGTATTTACCTACAACACACGTGAACATTCACTTTTAACATAAAAGCTGGTATTTCCTGTGGGTCCCATATAGCACTAAGTGCTTTATGATTCTCATTTCTTTTAATCCTTTCGATAAATCTGTGAGGTAATCACTATTATTATCCTCTCCACTTTAAAAATGAGAAACTGAGCCTAAGAATTCAGGCTATTTGTCCATAAAACATGTGTTCACTGTCTCCCTAATAAGCATACAGCTTATGTACGAGTGTGTACATACAAGTGTGCACTTTTAGGAAATGCACTAAAATTTTAAGAGATTTCCAAGTGTCAAGACTTCAGAAATTTGTTCCCTCCCTCCCTCCACTGCTTCCTAACTTCCATCCTTCTTTCCTCCCTCCCTTCTTTCTTTCCTTCCTTCCCTCTCCCATTCCTCTGTCCCTCCTTTTTTCCATTCCTTCTAACCTGTCTTTCTTTCTATGATACTTTTCTGTGTTCTCTTTTTCTTAAGTCAACATTCACTTCTTTTATAATCAGAGAACAAGTTAGAGTAAAGCAGTCTTATCTAGACTTATCTAGAATGTTGACTCAGATGTACATCTTTGGGGAACTCTGTTAAAATAACAAATAAGATTTGTCACTTAGATGGTCCTCATTAGCATCTCACGAGTTTCCCATAAACATGGAGACCATGGTTTCCTCTATTTAGGTTCGAAAAGAAAAGCTGTAAAGGGAACAAGTGAGGCAAGGGGGAAGGGGTAACTAGCTAGCGTCAGGAGAAGAAGCTGGGGTGTCTGCATTGGGACAACTCCCTGGCAATCCTACAGGAAGTGGGCAAGTCTCCTGCCTCTAGGATCCTCTAGGATCCTCAGCTTCCACGTAGGTAAATTCAGAGTGGTTAGGTAATACCTTAGGCGTCTCCTCCTAAAATACTCACAGTTGTTGACAGCAACTCATATATTATTCACAGATGTGATGCTTATTATAGAGAATGAGATCTCAGCTATCGGTGTATGTGTCAATTTGAGTCTTTTGTGTACCCCAGAAAATTAGGTTCTTAAGCTAACACATTTTTATTATATGTGGGACCTTTTGGTTAGATCCAGTTAAAGGACCTTTTGATTAGATCACTTTAATTAGGTCCCTTCAGTTAAGGGCCTTTGATTCGATTGTGGGACCCAGAGTGGATCCTAATCCTTTTACTGGAGTCTTATATAAACTGAGGACTGAAAACACAGAAACACAGATGAATGGACATGACATTTTCACTCTGCCATGTGAGAGAGGACTCCAGGATCACCTGCAGCTGCAGAAAGGCAGAAACCCCGAGAGGCTGAGAGAGGCCAGAGTCTGGAATTAGTGGAGCAGCCAAAGTTGAAGCAATGAGACCTGGAAGAGAGAGGGGAGAGATGAGCTGTATGCCTGACCGTAACGAGAAAGTGAGCCTGGAGGAGAAGGCAGAGACCTGCCGCCATTTTGCCTTGCCACACGGCAAGAGTCCAGGATCACCAGTGGCCAACCTTTGAAGAGACAGCATCTCCGATGATGCCTTCATTTGGACATTTGCACAGCCTCGGAACTGTAAGCTTTTACCCTAATACAGTCCCATTACAAAAGCCAATCCATTTCTGGTATTTTGCTTGGGCGGCATTTGGCAAACTAAGACAGTTCACCATGCCTCTCTGCGGCTAAGGCAGACATTACTGGTAGTTTTAAAATGCTATTCAAACATTCACTCTGAAATATGACATTTTGTCTTCAGTTTCAATAAACCCTTTCCCTGATAATATCTTTCTGAAGTGACGTGGCACTATTAGAAGTCTGTCTGTCCATATGATTTGATCAGATATTAGATTTTGTCACAGCACTTTCCATAACTGTAGATTTTATTTTTTCTGTTTATTTATTTATGTAAGCAATTGCATGGCTCCATGTTTATTGGGTCATCTCTATCTACGTGTCTTAGTTTCATTTCTCCAGAAGCAGACTCAGAAACAAGGGTTTGGGTGAAAGTCATTTATTAGAAAAAGACCTTTGGTGGGGGGGAGACCGAGAAGGGAAGGCAGCATTTGTGTCATTAGGCACATTTCCACTGTGGGCAGCTTAGTTCCTCTGGGGTCCTTTGGGACCTGGTATATGTACCTCAGAATTATCCCACCAAAGGGGAAAGGAGCCAGAGTATTACAAACCTGCTCCTCTCCAGTACTTGATTAGGGGCCGAGGGTAGGGTAATTAATTCCCAGGCACCTCCAGCCTGTCCTGAGTAGAGACGGAGCAGGCTTTGGCTGATGAAAGGAGCCAGACACTAGCTACATCTGCTACGATGGAAGGCCAGGGGGATGCATGGGGAAGGGGGACAGCCAGGTCTGCGACCATATGTGTGTGACATCATAGATATTTACCATCTTCATAATAAAACTCATATTCGAGAGGAAGAAATATCTGTTGAAAGAATAGTATTGCGCAATAATTGCTGGAAATAACTAGCTTTCCATATGTACCCAAGCCATAATGACACTATTATAGGTGATTAAAATATTTTTAAAAACAGAATATTATTTCAATCAGTCTGGTTTCAAGGGCAGGGACCAAGACTGTTTTCAATTTGTATCACTCCCTGAGTCTTGCTTATGACAGAGCAAGGGCTCTTAACCAGGGGTCCATGGACTGCCAAGGGGTCCGTGGGAAGATTTCAGGGGGTCCACGAGCTTGAATTGAAAAAAGTCAACTTATTATCTTTGTTTTCTCTGACCTCCGATGTTGAGTGTCATGAAACAATCTGCCACTACATTCTGAAAAGGGGTCCATGGTTTTCACCTGACTGGCAAAGGGATCCGTGGAACAAAAAAGGTTAAGAACCCCTGTGATAGAGGCTAAAAAAAAATTTTTGTTCACTTGTTTAGTTGAATCTACTTAGGTTTTTATCTACCTCTCTGCATGAACTGTGCGTTTTCTGTCCGTGATAATATTTTATATTTTATCAACCTTCAGATTTTAGGTTTCCCAATTCAAACGTGACTTTCTTGGCCAAGTGTCCCTTAAATTCAGTTCACCAAGGGCGAAATTTGAATTCTCCAGCCACGCTGCTAGTGTAACTCTAGGCATCGCAGTTAGCCTGCCTTCCCGCCGGGCGTGGCAAGCCTCGTATCTCAGACATTTGGATGTTCTCAGGCCAAGACCAGTAGCTGTCAGAGAGTAAGGTGTGGCCAATTGATGTATGTTGAGTTGAAATACACAATGGAGCAAAACAGTGTTTATTTTAGCATAGTAAGTATACAGCATTCATCTAAAACCTAAAGTAAGGGTTTCCTTTCTTTTCATTTTTTTTTTTTTTTTTTTAGCCTCAGCCTCAGATTCCTTTCTTCAAAAGAAGTCTTACCCAGAAAGGCAAACAAGTGAAGCAGACAAAAGCAGAGCTCTTCCCGCTGAAACGGGAGTGGAGACTTGGAGCACGCTCCCATATCCTGTCCTCGCAGGAGGCACAGCGCAGAAAACCCCAGCTTTCAGAGCCTCTGCGGGATGGTAACACTAATATCAACAGCTAAACAAACAAAAAAAACCCAGGCTTGGGCGAGTTCCACAAAATGCATAAATAAAGCCGATGGGCTCTCCTCCCTCTGGACAAGCCCCTCTGCCCCTTGGAGCCTTACCAGGATCTTTTGTTTTTCTTTTTTATTAGAGAAGTTATGCGTTTACAAACCAATCATGCATGAAATACGGGATTCCCGTACACCACCCCACTACCAACACCTTGCATTGGCGTGGAACATTTGTTACCATGGATGATAGCACTTTTTTTATAATTGTACTTTTTAAAACAGAAGTTACCTTTGTTACAATTGATGAAAGGTTATTAAAATAGTTCTCTCATCCGTTCTTTAGAGTAGGTGTATTTTTCCCCATATTCCACCCATTACCACCTTGCATTGTCATACATTTGTTGTAATTCATGAAAGAACATTCCTGGGAAGCAGATGTGGCTCAAGTGGTTGGGCATCCATCTACCATATGGAAGGACCTGGGTTTGATCCCCGGACCTCCTGGTAAAATAAGAGGAAAAAAAAAGAGAAAAAAAAAACACATAAATGACCAAAAAAAAAAAGTTGAAAGAACATTCCTACACTTGTACTATTAACTATAGTCCATCGTCTCCAGTAGGGTTCACTGTCTTGTACAGGCCTGTCTTTTATCTTTTAATTTTTATTCTAGTAATAAACACATCCTAAAGTGTCCTTTTTAAACCACATTCACCTATGTAGTTCAGAGCTGTTGATTACACTCACGATAAAGTGCTACATCACCTCCATCCATTTCCAAACCTTTACCGTCAGCCTAAATACAAAATCTGTTCAAGTTAAGCATCAACTCCCTGTTCTCTGATCCCAATCTATCTCCTAGCGAGATCTTTTGTGTCCTCCACTTGAGAAGCCTCCCACTTCCTCCCTCTCTCTGGCTTGTGCCCTTCGGCTTCTCACACTGCCATCGCTATGCTCTCCCCTTCCAACCACTGAGGACCGGAAAGAGAAGAGTGCTGTGACATTCATCTGCATGCCTTTCTGTCCCACTCTGAGTTCTCTGCATGGCCTGTGTCTCTTATATATCTCCGTCAACCATCAATAGTACAATATCCATTACACAGGAGGTGCTCAATAAATGCCTGTCAATTAAAGGATAAATGCTCCGGCACTTGGCGGAGCTTTGTTCAATGTTACTGTTGTAGGATGCTTTGAGCTCGAACTTGGAATGGGAAGAAAATCTAAAACCCTGGATTTAAATTCACATTGGGGTGTATCAGAACCTTTCCTAGATATGCCAGTGATGGATTGGGGAAGGTACTGGAGGGAGGAGAGAGCTTTGGACATCTGACCGAGGCTGTTGGGCCAGTGGATGGAATAAAGAGATACAATGAAATAAAGAGATACAATGAAGCAAAAATAGTCAAGATTCCAATTCTGCCCCAGAACTTAGATATGCTCAAGCAAAGTCAATAGTCGTCCAAAACAGGTCTGCAGTTTTGTTTTGTTTTTCTTTTCAAATAAAAAAAATTGTGACAAGTTCAAACGAGACAGAAAAAATGCTTGAGGCTCTCAACTCTATAATGCCTGAAAAGAATCAAGTATACGATCCTCCACTGAATAATAATAAAAATCATGCTATTTCTTTGCCGGATAGAGGAACAAGGAGTATTTCCCTCGAGCCCCTTTTTCCCTTGGTTTGGATCAATTAGGTGTCTGCCTCCATGGAACTACCTTTGGACTGTGGGAATAGAAAAAAAAAGCAAAATCCGAAAGTGTAACTGCAGAAAGTTCACCTGGTTTTAAATCAAATCCATCTTTTCTCCTGGCCTCACCCTTCCTGAAAGAAAAAGCTGTTGAATTGAGCATGACTCCCAATCAGAGCTATAAATCAGCCCAGGTGTGCATAAAACCAAGCCAGGTTTCTTGGAAACGCTGCCAAGCTGTGGCAGAGGCTCACTAATAGGTTTGTGCCCCGCCGACCAGGCTCTGTGAATGTTTTATCAAGGGTTATGAATCTCCCAGTGAACCGGGGCCAAATGTTGGCAGAGGATCTCACGAGCTCGCGCCAAGTTTGGGGTCTTTTTTTTTTTTCAATAACCCGAAACCCAGCTTTCTGGTCTGTTCTGAGAGAGTTACTGTTATAGCTCTTCGTACTTACACATGTGTGCAAAAGGCCAGATTCTTTTACACGCCTTGTGTGAGGGATTAAAGGCTGGTGAAATGACGAGGGGATGACAGTTTCCAGTTTCTGTGGCCCAGGGCCGTTTGTCCCCGTCCATTTCCCAGCTGGGAGGAAAAGAAGGGAATGCAGAGGCTGTGCACAGCTGGTAGGAGCACGTGGGTTGGCTTTGCCACCCCTTGCCACCACCGCCACAGTAAAGGCTTTTGCCCATCAGTAGCTCATTCAGCCGCTCCCACTGCTTTGCAGCAACCGAAGCTGGAAACAGAGCCAGACTCATTTTCAGTAGCAGTTTTCCACTCAGTGGAAGGATTGGTTTAAACTGATTGTTTTTTTGCCCTTCTACTAATGAACGTGAATCAGAAGAGTTTTCTTTTCTTTCCTCGGATGGCACAGAAGGCCTTGCCTGTTTGGTGATGCCAGCAGCTCAGACATTCCATCCACCCTCCCCTCTCCCCCAATGGCCGGTGAAAATGCTGATCTCGGTTTGGCTTAGGAGCTAAGGCAGTAGTTGCACAGCAAAGCTAGGACTTTGACAGAATAACCACACAACCACCCCTTCTTATATTCTTTCCATAGTGCATTAGGATTCAGGACAGAATAGCCTCTTTGCCCTTGAATTCTATAAATCATCTCACAAATGCAACTCTGTCAACCCTGTTTGGACAACTCTGCTGTCTTGTGCAGAGGCAAGTTCAATATGGATTCCTAAAATATTCTCCAAGGTCGTGATTCATAGTGGGCCACCTTACCGTAATTATTTTTCCAGCTCTTCCAACTATTTTTATTAGATCTATAAATATGCCCAGATTCGAAGTGATAGACATCATTTTAAAGGAATATGTTCCTTGGCCCACATGAGCTTTGTATTCCTTTTAAATGCTTTCTAAGTACATGTCCAATCTCCACAATGTAGCGGAAGGATTATTTTCAGCCTCTTTAAAGAGGAAAAATTGATGGAGGAAAAAAAAATCCCAACTTTTCTAATGGGTATGTTTATTTCAGATTCAGATGAATAAATATATCTCATTTGCTTTAAACAGGCCTTTGCCTCATCAAAGCACTTGATAAATATCAATTAATCCTGCCAGGCTTTTGTTCCAACAAGTGAAGCCGGTGAGTCAATGAAAAAAAGCCCCACACAAGAGAGAATGAACATTCCAGGTGCCGAGAACCCAGATCCAACTCTACTTCATGTCTTCATGTATGTGTTGATGGAGACAGTCATGGGGACTTGCCCCTGTCCTTGGTTAGTTAAGTATTTCAGGCTGTTTTTCACATAAGTTTGGTTTGCTTGAAACCCCAAATACATTTGGCCAGCCACATTTCCCTTTAATTTTTAACATATATTTATTTTCAGGGAAATGTAAGCCATGCATTTCTGATTCACTCATTGTTACATCAAAACATTGGTTGCTGATGGTTGGGTGGGTTTTGCCCGTGCCATAGGCTGGTCCAAAAAGTCCTTTAAAATAATAGCAATCACCCCTTTACCAAAGTTCTCTCTCCTGAAATTCTGGAAATTCCCATTTCCAGAGAGCGAAATTAAATGATACATAAATCGTATGTAATATGTACGGCATGGATACGTTTTTTAAATCCACAAAGGATTGAATTTTTGTTGTTGTCATTTATAACCCATGATTTGTGAGTGGTTTGAAACTTGGAGAAGAATGTTTTCTTCCGCCCTTGACTGAGAGGGAAAGCTCACTGTCTGACAGAAGCATCTAGAAGAGCACATAAATTCGGCTCAGACCAAACAGTATCATCAGTCCCATACACTTCCACAAACCAACTACTTCTTCTTTGTTTTGCTTTCCCAGCTAATGGGTTAAGGTCTGTTAATGAAGAAGAAAGAAGGGGGAAAAAAAGAGGCCAAATGTTCATTTAAAATGCAAACGTTAGTAGAACTTCCCTCTTCTGCTCCACCCAGGGCAGCAATATGGTTTTCTCACCAGGAAAAAAAAAAAAAGAAGCTCTGAAGCAGGGTTTTGAGGCTTGATAAGTGATAGCATCATTTCAGAGAAGGGAGAGATTTATTTCCTCTCCCATTAAGGCCAGGCCAAGGAGGAAGCCCTGGGTCCTGGGTGGTTGACCTTCCCAGCCCCGGGGCTCCC
>JAQZBX010092111.1:0-12310 GCA_029593785.1 Cabassous unicinctus
CCCCCCCCCCCCGGTTTTGCGGTTTCTGTGTCCATTCACTGGGTGGCTCTGTGCCCTCTCTTCTCATCCTTCTCCTCCTGTCTTCACTGGGATTCGATCCTCAGAACCTCCGATGTGGGAGAGAGGCATCCTACCACCTGCACCACCTTAGTTCCTGGTTTTTCAGTGCATCTTGTCTTGGCTCTCCCTTGTGTCACTCTCCTGTTACGTCATCATCTTGTTGCATGGCTCGCAGGGCCTGGCAGCGCACCTGCACACGGGGCCTGACAGTTCACCCGCTCACGGGGCCTGACGGTGCACCCGCGCATGGGGCCTGGTGGCCCACGTGCCTTCTATATTTTTCTTTTTTTTTTCCTTTTTACCAAGAGGTCCCGGGGATCAAACCCAGGTCCCTCCATATGGGAGACAGATGCCCAACCACCCGAGCCACATCCGTCCCCTTGCTATATCTCTTAAGGTTGACCAAAGATACACAAAGTTACAGTCTTTTCCCATACAGGATGGTCATATAATAAATCAGGCTTAGTTTATCACCAACATTCTAAAAACCAGACCTAGGGAGAAAAACTAGGTCTGGGGACACATGCATGGTTTCTAATATAGCGAATGTTTAGCCTACCCTGATTATCACAAAATCAGAACAGCGAGAACTTATACTCTTTTTGCGCACTGTACATTTTAATATTTTAATGTGTTAACTCTGGATGTTAGTCCCTGTGGTGTCTCTTCCTTAAGTTTGTATCTAGCTAGTGATATGACAAAGATTTCTTTGAATGCCGAGAGCTAACAAAAACAAACACACACAAAAAAAAACACCTTTCCCATCTTTGCAAATTGGTTCTGTGTTCCATGAAGTTCTCCTTCAGAGCTTAGCCCTCCTACCAGTGAACCTAAAGAACAGCTCAAGGTAAAAGCCAGTCTAGTGGCAATGAACTCCCTCAGCTTTTGTTATCTAGGCATATCTCAATCTTTCCTTCATTTTGAAATACATACCCATATTTTGAAAGATACAGAATTCTTGGTTGGAAGTTGTTGCTTTCAGCACTTTAAATATGTCATCTCACTGCTTTTTTGCCTCCATGGTTTCTGATGAGAAATCAGCACTTAATATTCTCGAGGTTCCCATGCACATGCACTGAGGTGGCCCAATCTTCCAGGGCAGATTTCTGGTCGCAGTTCCCGAGGGAACAGATTAACCCTCCTGTACATACTGGGAGCATGTATAATTGGCATAATCTTTCTGGTGGCACCCTGAGGGACTCACTTTCTCAGAACTTGCCCTGCAAGTAGAAGACAGCTCACCAAACTCTCCTACAGAAGGCTATGGGAGAGCAGCCAAGTGGCTGCCTGGGGCAAGGAACTGCTGACTGTAGGACATACAATCCCTGGCCCCTGATACCTCAAAAAAAGAAAAAAAAGGATGTCCTTGCTTTTTAATAAATTGATGGATCCTTCCTTCTATATTTTTGTAGCATTTGTTCTTCTTTTATGACATTTGCTGCCTTGCATTTTAAATATGTATAAATAATCTCATGCCCCATTTTGACAATGGGATCCTTGTCTTATCAAGGTCTATTTCACATGAGCATTTAGCAGAGTATGTTGTGCATAGATGCTTAATTTTATATGTTGAACTGAATGAATGTTGAAATTAAACAAAGGAGGAATTTGGTTTTAAGTATGAGAATATTACATTTTCATTAAAACATTAAAATTTATTTTATTTATATTGTATTCTCTATTTCTACTTCTAAAAATTATTTGGGTCCCAGTACAATACTAAAACACACATAGAGCATGGCAATTCAAATTTTAAAATTTAAAGTAAGGTTTTCAAATTATTAAGAGCCTAAATAAGATAGTAATTGCAGTAGAGTTCTAAATTTTGCTTTGAGTTTCCTGTTAGCCAACACAAAGGAATAAATAAATGCAGTTTTTTAAAAGGAATAGGTTGATTTAAAAAAAAAAATGATAGTAGTATGCAGGTTGAGTTGAGGAGTTAAATTCTAACCAGTTTTATACTTTGGTAGATGTCTTTTTTTATGATCTTCCTATTAAAAGCATTGAGTAGCATCATTCACGTATTCAAGTGCAATTTACAAAATATTTAGACACATGTTCTAAAAAGTTTTTTCTTTATTTTGTGCCTTAAGGAGGGGTCCAGTGACAGTAGAAAGTGAAGATGGCAGGGACCTCTGGGCCCGGTCTCAGTTTTCCAGGGTTGCCGTGACAAATGGTTGGTTAAACAGTAGGGCTCCATTGCCTCACGACTGGAGGCTGGACGCCCAAGGCCAAGGTGGTGGCAGGGCTTGCTCTCTCCCACGGTCTGTGACCGCCCAGCAGTCCCCCTCACATTGCGATCTCTCAACTTATTTCCGTTCCTCTGATGTCTCCTCACTCTTGGCCTCTGGCTGCGGCATTTCCTTTGCTTATAAGGACTTCAGCCATGTAGATTAAGGCCCACCTGATTCAGTTTGCCCTCATCTAAGAAGGATCTTCAAAGACCCCATTCACAAATGAGTCCACACCTTAACTAATAATAGCATCTTCAGATGTCCTGTTTACAACCAGGTTCACACCCACAGGACTGTGGATTAAGACTTGAACATGCGTTCTGTGGGGAACATGACTCAGTCCCCAACAGCCCCTAACTCTTCACTCCAGAATATGGGGGTTTGTCTAAGGAGGCTCACAAGGAGATTCAGCCTTCCACTAGTCTCTTTATTTCCTTCTCCTGACCACGTAGCAGGGGATGGTAGGGATTTGATATGTGTCGATTTGTGAGCTTACACAATGGGACTTTATTTATGGGCATCCTGAGCTACATTCATTACAGGAGTATCCCTCCAAAGACTCTGCTTTGCCTTGGCTGGATAACTTGGGAACATGCAAACTATGTTTCAGGTTAACTTCTGAGCTTGGGAGTTCCCAGACCTTGTAGATAGGTTAATTTTAACCTAAATCCATGCGAGGGCAAGCCCTCAGTTATCAATTCTCAGGGAGAATTTTTCTTTTTCTTTTCTCTACCTCACCCCAGGCCAAGAAAGACAGCTTCCTCATTTTTCTCCTTTACTGATAGACACATTTTTTGGTCTACTCTTTCACTGGGAATATGTCCTTTCATGGGTTTTAGCTTTATGAATGGATCTCAGTTCCAGTGCTGTGATTCCAGGGAGCCCAAGGCCTTGTCTTCTGTCCCCAGATGGATGTTAACACAAGGCACTTAGTTTCTGAAACTGGGGTGTGTGCATGCATGTGCATGAGCAAACACACACGCAAGCAGGCAGCCAGCATCAGCATCTCCTTACTGCCGGTTTTCAAATTTTTCTTAACCTTGACTCCTGGGAATTTCATTTCTCTTATTTTCTTGCAAGCTTCACCTTGCTTTTAAAAAGAATATTTGACAAACTTTATCCCACAATTTGTAGTGTTTTGTAATAGGTGGGTTTTCAGGTACCCTTACGTGCCATTTTGCCAGAAAAGGAAGCCTTTGTATTTCGTTTTTACTTTTTTAATCTATAATTAAATTATTTATATTTAGTGTAAACAAATACTTTTGTGTACTCCCATGTCTTAGAGCCTTCAGGGAGAGTTGGAACCAGCGTCATTTTCCTGGACGTATGAAGAAATTAAAGAAGTTCATAAACGTTGGTGGCAACTGAGAGATAATGCTGTAGAAATCTTTCTAACAAATGGCAGAACACTCCTGTTAGCATTTGATAACACCAAGGTAAATCCAACTTCATTTAATAGGTATTTTTCCATGACCATGTGACCAGTGTAACCACATGCATATTGATTATATGAAGGTTTAATTTATTTAAACTTACTTTGTTGTTTCTGAATTTTTTTTTTTAATTGCCTTCTTAGTCCTATTAAAAATCAGCTCTTGGTTATGTGAGGATTATTTTGTCCTCCAAATTGTGTTAAATTCTGATTCCCGAGAGGGATTGGCTGTATCTGTAAAAATGTTATAAATAAGTGAATGAATGAATAACCAACTTAAAGGAATGGTTTTAGCCTGTGCAATGCTGTAGTAGATCTTATCTTTGATAGACCCTCTCTTGACTTCCCACATCCTCTTCAGCTACCATTCCTCTGCTCTCCTTTATATAAAAACTCAGAAAAAGTTGCCTCGAATGCCTCCCCTCCAATTCTGTCTTGAAACACTTGCATCAGACTTGCTTCTCACCCCTCGACCTGTAACTTGTCTCGCCAGGGCTGCCAGTAGCCTCCATGTTGCTACACCCCATGGTCCCCTTTCTCAGTCCTTATCTCACTTTTGACATGTCAGCAGCTTTTGGCACAGCTGATTATTCTCTCCTAAAAACATCCTTCCTCGCCTGGCTCTGGATTACCACTTGCTCTTGGTTCTCTTTTGACCTCACTAGCCATTCCTTCTCAGTCTTACCTGCGGATTCTTCCTTGGAGTAGCTCAGGCCTCGTTCCTCAGACCTCCTGTCTTCTCATCCAGTCTCATGGCTTTACTCACCGTCCATATTGTAACAGCTTACAAATTTATATCACTACCCCAAAAACCTCTCCCCTGAATGCATACTCAGACATTTAACTCCCAATTGTCATCTCCACTTGCAAGTCTAATTGGCATCTCAAACTTATCATGTACAGAACTAAACCTCTAATCTTCCCACAAAGTCTTTTTCCAGTTTCCCCATGTCAATAAATGGTAACTCCATCTTTCCAATTTCCTGGGCCAGAAATCTTGGGATTATCCTTGGCTCCTCTTTCTTTCACCTCCTATATCTACTCTATTAATAAGTACTATTGGCTTTTGCCTCAAAATATGTCCAGAATCAGATCACTTCCACTGGTCTAAGCCACCATCATCTTTTGCCTAAATTGTTACAATAGCCACCTAACTGGTCTCTCACCTTCCATCCTCACCTCTCTTCAGACAATTCTCAACACAGCAGCCAAAGTATGTCAGATCAGGCCATTCCTCTGTTCAGATTCTCCAGTCACTCCCTGTGTGACTCAGTTAGAGCCATCATCTTTACAATAGCCTGAATAACGTGAAACCTCATTACCTCTCTGATCTCATCTTCTACCATTCTCTCCCTCATTCTCTCCATTCCATCTACAATGGTTTTCTTTTTCTTGACTATATCAGGCACACTGATGCCTCAGGACCTTTGCACCTACTTTTCCCTCTGCCTGGAATACTTTTCTCCTTAAATATCCATATGACTTACTCCCTCACTTCCTGAAGATTCTCTGATCAGCGTCTCCTTATCAGAGAGACCTTACCTGACTACTCTGTGTAAAATAGCAACCCTTCTCTCCTTCCTACCCTCAAGCATTCCTTATCTCCTTTACTTTGCTCTGTTTTTCTCCATCAGACTTATTAACATCCAACATTATCTCCCTCCCCTCAGTAGAACATAAGGAGTTTGGTTTTTTAACTGCTGTATCCCCAGCACCTTAAACAATACTGTTACATAGTAAGCAGGTGCTTAATAAATATTTGTTGAACAAATGAATGAATGAATGCTTCCTTTTCCTTCCAGAGTTTAATATACCAAACTCGGTCATAAATTACCTTCCATCAACCTTAGCTTCAGCAGTTGGCAAACTTCAGATTTAGACTACAAATATAGGTTGTTAAACATGTTGTGATCTGCCTGTTCCATAACTTCATTTCTCATTCCTGTCATTTACTTTTAGGCCCATCTCTCAACCACATCTGTGGCTATTCTTCCTATGCCTGAAACATGTACACATTTAAGATGTGTTTTAGTTTCCTAGGCTGCTTAAAGCAAATACCATGAAATGGTTCAGCTTGGACAATGAGAATTTATTAGCTTACAGTTTTGAGGCTGAGAAAATGTCCAAATCAAGGCACCATCAAGGTGATGCTTTCTTCCCAAAGACCACCTCCTGGAGATCATTGGCTCCTCTGCCACATGGCAAGGCACATGGCCGCATCTACTCCTTTCTCCTCTGGGTTTCATTGATTTCAGCTTCTCCTCTGTGGTTTTCTTTCTCTCTGTGTGTGTATTCATTCTGTTTATAAAGGGCTCCAGTAATAGGATAAGACCCATCCTGAATGAGGTGGGTCGATGGATTAAATTTAAGAACATGGTTTTTCTGGGGTACATATAGCTTCAAACCACCACATATGGGTGTTTCATATTTGTTTTTAGCAAAGACCTCCTTGTCTATTTTTTTTTCATTTATTGTTAATCATCATTTAATTTCTTTAAAAGAAACCAGAATACCTTTTTTCTGTGACAGAACTTTTGTGAATATCTAAAAAGGAAAATAGACCCAAAATTAGACCATGCTCTTTCTGTTACACCATGTTGCATGTATTTAGAAGATGCCTCTTCTTTTTCCTTCATTGAAATATGTTTAGTATCTATATATAGATGACTTTTCTATAAAAATGTTTTCTTAGAAGTTGCCTGTTAACAGATTTCTCTAGCAGCAAAACATAGAGCCCAACTTTTCAAGGAAGACCATAGATTCTTTACAGAAAATGTCAATGAGCCTAAAAATAAAATCTGTTTTTATTTTCTTTTTCCCTTTTAGGTTCGCGATGATGTGTACCACAGTATTCTAACAAATAACCTGCCTAATCTTCTGGAATATGGAAACATCACTGCTCTGACAAACTTATGGTATACTGGACAGATTACTAATTTTGAATATTTGACTCACTTAAACAAACACGCAGGCCGATCTTTCAATGATCTCATGCAGTATCCAGTGTTCCCATTTATACTGGCTGACTATGTTAGTGAAACACTTGACCTCAACGATCCGTCAGTTTACAGGTAAGTTAAGCCATTACCATCTATTGGCATTATCCATCTGTTTTGTTTCATTAAAGTTTTTATTATGAAAATGTTCAATCATGCAAAAATAGAATGAATATATAATGAACTTTCACATACCCATCACTCCAATTAAACTATTATGAAGATTTTTGTCAAACTTCTATCATCTCTTTTTTTCTTTTAAGGCAAATCACAGATATCTTGTTATGTCACCTATGTTCTTCAATACACATCTCTTAAAAACCAGTAGGACAGTTTCTGACAGAACCACAATGCCATTGTCACATCTGAGAAAATTAATAATTCCATGATATCATCTAATACCCAATCACTTTTCATAAATTCCTTTATTATGTCAAAGATACCTTTTTATAGTTAGTTTGCTTGAATCAGACCTTTGGTTGTTATGTCTCAAGACGTACATCTAGAACAGCCTTCATTTTTTTGTTTGTATTTTTCTCTTTCTTTCCTTCTGATGTTGACTTATTGAAAAAACCAACACATTTATCCTGTAGGATGTGCCACTTTTTGTATTTTCCAAATTCCTTCCTGTGGTAGTATTTAACTTGTTATTGCCTCAGTGTTTCCTGGAAACTAGAAATTAGTTCCAAAGGCTTGCCTAGATTCAGGTTAACCTTTTTTTGGCAAGAATACTTTATGACTTTATGGGTGCTTGAATGAACTTGATATTGCATCATATCCGAAGGCATATAATATCCCACTCTAAATGGTGCTGAGATTGATCTGTGGATTCAGGTTTCCATTGAACTTTTACCTAATGTAATCATCAATCCATTGATGATTCTTGCTTGAATCAGTTATACCATTAGGGGGTTGCAAAATGGTGATTCCCTAGTCTCTCATTTCTTCTGTATTTATTAGAAGAAAACAAGGTAAGCCTGGACTAATGTGTTATGTCAGAGGGCAAGGAAACTATCAAAATCTCATGTAGTCTCTTCAAAAGAACTCAGAAACCAACTTGAAGTGGTTCTAACTGCGAAAAATAGGGTAATTTGAGCATCAAAAAGAATGACTACAATTGATTGAAGCACATTGAAATTTTAAAAAATACATAAGTTCATAATAATAATTTTAAAATGTAAAAATAAAGCAAAACAATGATATTGCAATAATAGATACAGGCCAATTTACATTTTGTCAAATCCTATAAAACTGTACAGTCAAAAGTGTAAACCATAGTGTAAACTATAGACCTTGGTTAGTAGCAGTGCTTCAGCGTTTGTTCATCAAGTGTAACAAATGTACCACAATGATGTAAGATATTATTAATAGGGAAAAACGTGGGAGAGCGGGTGGAGTATATAGGAAGCCCCTATACTTTTAAATGTAACTAAAACATCTCTATAAATAAAGTTTATTACATGGGAAAAAAATAAAGCAAAATGAAACTCATTGTTCATCATTGGAAGTAACTAGAGCACCAATTCCTTAACTTTAAAATGTGGCAATTAATGGAAAAGAATTAAGCATTCACCCACCTTACCTGAATGAACTGTATTTTAAAGTAACCAGATTCCCAAATAGAGGGAATATTCTATTTGGAATAAATTTTTAAAGAATATTCTCTTGTTCAATTTAAAGAAAAATTGATTTCAAGTATTCCACTTGGTATATTAGAATATTATAGTTATAACCACCAAAAAGTAGGCCTAGTTCAGGCAGTTCTCAAGAAATCAGATTCAGTTTAATGTATTTGTCAATTTTTTTAAAAAGCTAATGTCATATTATTTCTCTTTTAAGTATTTTTATATACTGATAATGGACATTTAAACCTTTTACAGTGCTAGTTTAAATAGATACAGTCTTTCTGGAAAGCAATTTGGCAGTATATATCCAAAGAGATCTTAATATGTGCAATTTAACTTCTGGGAACTTTTTCTTAGGAAATACTTTAGGTATGTGCTCTAGCAGAACCGTTCCCACTAGAAGTAAAGTGCCACGAGGGCAGGGACTGTATCTGCCTGGTTCGTGGCTTGCAGTTGTGCCTGGCGCTACATGCAGAGATTTAGCCATGAGAAGAGTGTTCAGGTCATTTTTCAAAGCAGCTCAAATTTAGGAACAACTTAAATGCCCAACACTTGGATTGAGTAAATTATTATATGTTACACAGTTAATGATTTGTAGAAGAGTATATTATAGGCTAGAAAAGAGGTCTTTTTAAGGTAAAAAGCAAATATATATGCACAAATAAGCAGAAAAATATCTGGAAAGGTATATAACAAAATGTTCAAAAAAGTCTATTTGTTCTATTTATAAAAGATTGCATGCCAGATTCTTAAACATGATTCCTTCCCATTTAGACATGTGAATTTGTTTCTATTATAGAAAACTACTTTTTAACAAAATATTTAGGATTATAGTCTCAAAAACAAAATCAGTGTGTTTAATATCACTAATTTCAGTCCCCCGGGGAAAATAATAATTTTTTAAAGCAGTATAGTAACATCTGACTAAGCAGACCTGGCTTGACTTACTGAAATTCAGGCAAACCTTGATGTTGGTCTAGTTCCAGAGCCAGCTGTTGAAACTCCCCATGGTCCCATTCCTGTGCCCACCAGATGGCTTCTTAGCCAGGGGACCCCTGCCCTTCTCTAGCAGCTCCTTTTTCTCCTGCCCTTTCAAGTGCTGCATAGGAACACCCCTTGATTCTGCAGCCAGTGAAAGTGAGGCTCCGGCCCCCCTTTGACAGTGCGAGCATCACCAGATGCACTCACACGCCAGAGCAGGTATTCCCTGCTGTGCACACTGGCACCACTCAGCATCCCGACTGGATAACAAAATATTTATTTCAGCTAAATATTCAGCTCCAAATCTCAACTCAGTCATTTTAAACGTGTAATTTCCTCAATTTTTAGTAAATGGCCTAGTAATTACGTAACAGCTCTTAATGGTCATAATTTCCATACAACTTTTCTTTCACTCTTTATTGCCTAACTGGGTGTCGCATCTGGAAAATGGGGAAAAGGACTTCAAGTCTTGGTAGAAATCGGCTGCCGTGGGCAACATCAGCTGTGATTCTGGGGGAAGCAGCAGAAGTAGGGGGAGAAGGGACAACAGCTCTTCTTGTGTAAGTTACTCTTAAGTCAGGAATGCCCTATGTGGGGCTGATCTGTTGGAAACATTCTACCTTAGTAGTTTTGAATGATGACTGCTAGTTTAGGAGCAACGTGTAAGCAGTGAACTAGGGGCTGAGCATTTTGTTGATCACTTATTTACTTACAGGATACAGACATCTTGGCCGCTTACTCTGATAGTATCAAAATATTTAATATTTTTCCATCATCTCTTCCTTTGTAGAAATCTCTCTAAGCCTATAGCTGTGCAGTATAAAGAAAAGGAAGATCGTTATGTGAACACATACAAGGTAGCTGTAGTTTTTCCTCATATTTTAATAAAGGAAAAGTAGAGTTTTGTTGTGTTACTTGTGTTTTACCTAATTTTAAGCTATAGTATTAATTTTTCTGTTTTTCATTTGCTTGTGCTTTGATTGACAGACAACTGGAAATCATTATGTGATTTTAAATTTTCTCTCTCAGTCTCAATTCTCTGGAAACACTTCACCCAGAAAAATAATGCATTAATTGTGACATAAATTGAAAGTTATTGATCCATCATTATAATCAAACATGTAAATCATTATATTCCTTTTTTAAAAAATAGAATTCCAGGAACTTGCTATTCATAAATTAATGTACCAAAAACCCTTCTTATTCATATTGAAGGAATTATACACTGGTTTATTAAACAGAAAAATTTGCCAGATTTTGAGGCATAAAAATAGAAATTAATTACCTATTTCTGAGAAATTAGTATTAATGGAATTCTTTTGGAAAGTACAAAAAAACTCATTAGCTACATGTTGCATTTCTCTTCACTACAGCATCAAGATAGGCACAGCTTAAGCAGTTTTCTCATATTCACCATATTACTTTGTGTAACAGTGCCAGAAAGAGCCCTCTGAGCATTTTATAATGATCACTGCTTGATTCTTCTACACTTGACAATGGGTTAGTGCTATGTGTATCAAGAAGAAGTGGCTCTCGAAAATTAACTACCACCTGACTTTATTATCAGAGCCAGATAGAAGCTATGGAAGATGAGAGTAGTGACAGATATAAAATGTTTAGTTGAGCTTCCTACTTTATGATGAGAAGATAGGAGGAGTGAAAAATCACCATATTGTGGGTGTGTGTATTTTTAACCCCTGTGGAACTGATACAATTTTTACATTCCTGTGGATTTCCACTTCTAGAGAAGCATTTCTTTAAATTATATTGCATTGCACCTTGAAACTCTCTTTTAAAATACAGATCTTTCTAGTGATAGTAGCAACTCTCATTTATCGAGTGCTTGATCAACTTAGACACGATGAGCCATTATTTGGGAGACTGGGTGCTGGGAATCAGGGTGCAGAACAGGTGGAATTTATCTGAGGGACTGAGAGAGCCAAGGTCCAACATGTGAGATACTCCTCGAGTGGTCAGGCCTTCGCAGGGGTACTGAGGAGACTCCTGGACCCTCAAAGTGACCTGAGGTCCCCAGGCATGAGCGGGAGAGCCCAGGGTAGTGGAGGGGCAGTAGAGAAGGATGGAAGAGAACATCAGTGAGGCTTTTCCAGCTTGGCCTGGGCCCATTAACACGAATTGTGCTCTGATGCTGCTTCCTTCAGTATTTGGAAGAAGAGTACCGCAAAGGGGCCCGAGAAGATGACCCCATGCCTCCCGTGCAGCCCTATCACTACGGCTCCCACTACTCCAACAGCGGGACGGTGCTCCACTTCCTGGTTAGGATGCCCCCTTTCACGAAGATGTTTCTAGCCTATCAAGGTAATGCTGTGGGGGTGGTGTAGAGAAAAGCAAGCTGACTGACTTCCTGAAAACTCGTTGAGACCAGTCAAACCACAGGAAAACTGTAATATTCCTTTACCAAAATCCCCTACCGAAAAGCTGCTGTAGGCCAAATGATCGTCATATCTCTCAAACATTACTTTCTAAATTTATAAAAATGCTATTTTCCTTTTTTTTGAAATGAGATAAAATTTATGCACCATAAAATGTACCCTTTTGCAATGAATGTGATTCACTTTTTAAAGAAATTCAACTCTATAATTATTTCAAATCGTGTAAGTTCCTCTTGGAGCCTAGAGAGAAGTACATTATAATTTATTATAAATAGTTCATATGAGAGTCACACTGGCATCTTCACTGTAGTAACTTTCTAGTTAATAATCTTCTACCTTAGTATTTTAAGTGGCAGCCACAGGCCCAAAGATGACTTAGAAGTGAATTTACTGGGAAGCGGGTGTGGCTCAGTGGATAGAGCCCCCGTTTACCATATGGGAGGCCTGGGTTCGCGTCCCGAGGCCTCCTTGTGAGGGCACGCCGGCCTGAGCGGTGCGGTGGGCTGATGCAGCAACCTCACGGCAGGAAGCGGGTGTGGCGCAATGGATAGAGCACCCGTTTACCATGTGAGAGGCCCCGGGTTCGCTT
>JAQZBX010092112.1:0-12316 GCA_029593785.1 Cabassous unicinctus
AAGTTCATCTGAATATACATGAAAAATATATAAAATTGTCCAAATGTCAAGGGGTGGGGCATGGTCAGAGTGGGTGGACAATCAATAAATGAAGGAATACTGAATTCCCAGCCTGGAGAGCTCTGCCACATTCTCCAAGGGAACAGCAACCATCCCCTGAGCGCAGGGGTAGTGTCTGGCAAAGGCGGATGGACCACTAATGGGTTCTTGTTATTGATGACTAGCCTTATGAGTCTTTGCTCTTATAATTGAAGCTTAGCCTACTGTTATAGGTTGCCTAAGGGTCGCCACCTGAGAGCCTCCTTGTTGCTCAAATGTGGCGTCTCTCTAAGCCAAACTCAGCATATGAATGCATTACCTTCCCCCAGCGTGGGACATGACTCCCAAGGATGAGCCTCCCTGGCAATGAGGAATTATTACCAAGTGCCAACTGGCAATATAACTGAAAAAGACCTTGAATAAAAGGTGGAAAATGTAAAGACAAATGAGTTCATGTGGCTAAGAGACTTCAAAGAGAGTCGGGAGGTCATCCTGGAGGTAACGCTTATGCACACCTCCGTAGGATCTCATAGAACACCAAAGTGGATATCACCACACACAGAGGGCCTCCTGAGGACTCTGGAGACACCCAGGTCCTATGTAAGGGGGAGAGCTCCAGAGATTGATACCTTATCAGTGGGCTCTACTTTGGAATCTGTGCTTCTCTGAGTGACAGAGTTGGCTTCAAATAAGTCCTCCCTGCACATGATCCATCAGTCCCTTCTATTCAAACCTATACATGATGCTTGAGTTTCTAGGTGTACTTCCAGAGACTGGAGCCTTTGGCCTGCCCTTGTGCCAGCTCTGCCTGGAATCTTGGTGCAGCCGCAACTCCTACTCTAGAGCTCAATGGACTCACCCAAGTCACCTGGTGAGGAGATGATGATGGACAATGGCCACCCCAGTGAATTGAGAGAGTCTGCAGCTGCACGCAGGATAATCCCATCCTTCCTACCCATGGGATATAAG
The DNA here is from genome assembly GCA_029593785.1 of Cabassous unicinctus. Lineage (NCBI taxonomy): Eukaryota > Metazoa > Chordata > Mammalia > Cingulata > Chlamyphoridae > Cabassous > Cabassous unicinctus. The sequence continues at coordinate 1,009 of JAQZBX010092112.1, forward strand.
CCCCGTCTCACTTGGACGTGGAGTGGATATCAGTATCCCAAACTCCTCAGGATTGGGGGAAGAGCTATGGACTAGAGTAGACTCACTGGTATTCTGTTGTAGACATATTGTGATTCAAGTAATGGTAAATATTACAACAATGAGGTGGAGCCAGTGGCCCCTGGACACTTTTGGGGCAGGGAAGGGAAAAGCAGTTGTAATACAGGGGCTTTTTCGGGACTTGGGAATTATTCTGATGACATTACAATGACAGGTATAGGCCATTTTACATCAGCATATAACATGCAGAACTGTGTGGGAGAGAGTGTGGTCTACAATGTGAACTATGGTCCATGGTTAATGGCAAAGCCCCAGGATGTGTATATCCATTGCAGGTTATGTGCCACACTAATGAAAGATGTTTTTGTGGGATGTTATGGGAGGTGTGGGAGATGGGGAACATGGGAATCCTTGTAATTTTTGTGTAACATTTAGTAATCTAAGCATCTTTTAAAAAATATATATTAAAAAAAAGGAACATATACCAAGAACTGGAAAAAAAAATATTGAAATCAATGAGAGCAGAAATAAATAAATAAATAAATAACAAAATAAAAAAGCTTGGGAAAAGAAAAGGGAAAAAAAAATTTTTTAAATAAAAAGGGAAAAAATAATAGAATTTTAAAAATAAAAAGGAAAGAATAAAGACAACAAAACCTGGAAAAAAGAATGAGGACAAAAAGAAAAAATAATAAACAAAAGAATCAAAAGAATCCACAATAATGAGAAATAATCTAAGAGCAGTCCCAGTCCCACAAGTCACCAAAACAGCTTCCTGGGTTAGGGCACCATGAACATCAGATCCAGGGCCTTATATAGGGGTGTGGAGTTCCATCACAATGGCTCCTTGTGTCGTCATAATGAGAAAGGACCAATCAGGGCTGTGGGTCATCCTCAGTGGTTTCTCCTCACTTTTTGGTCTCAAAAACTCTCTACTTACTTGCAGTTGTAGACTCTCTCAGTTTCTTGGTATGGTAGTTGTCCTGAATGACATTGCAATGACAGATGCAGGCCATTTTATATCTTGCCACAACCTATAGAATTGGGTGGGAGAGAGTGTAAACTACAATGTAAACTATAATCCACACTTAGTGGCAATGACTCCAAAATATGTTCCTGAGTTGCAGTGAATGTACCTCACTAATGAAGTATGTTGTTAATGTGGGAAAATATGGGAGGTGTGGGGAGTGGGGCATATAGTAATCTATGTTTTTTTATGTAACATTTGTATAATCTAAGTATCTTTTAAAAAAAAAAAACCTTCTATACTTTTCACAAAAATACTGGGGATCCCATAGAGCTCTGTGTTTATGTGGATTATACCTATCTATCATTCCTTATCAGAAATTCAAACTTAGAATGCCACAGTGGCTTCTACTTTTCTACTTTGAAAACATGTAATAATATATGGCTTTGAAAGAACTCAGAGTTACTACATTGGAAATATCCAATTCCTTTTTCTGTAACTCTGAATCATCTGACTCAAAGTGACACCACAACTTAAGTGATATCATGGTTCTATATGAAAATGTTCTGTTGCATAAAGCATAATAAGGTACATTATTAGCATCTACAATGCTGAGGGAAAGTTAGCTGTCATTATATTTTCATTTGCTATTTTCGGGTTTGCCCACTTTCTTTGTTTTAGCTTTCTCCCACAAGCCAGAAAACTGACTGATATATCCTTTTTCCTATCTTTACATGTAGAGAGAGAAACTGTGCATTAAGAAAGCAAATCTTCTACCCTTTCTTCTTTAAGTCAACAATCTAAGTGCCTTGTGTCCCTCTTACTCAGCATGGTGGTGGTGTCTGGGAGCAGGTCATGGCACCGACACCTCAAAGGAGGGAACAGAGAAGTCTGTACATGGTTGTTAAAAACTTCTTTGAAATAAAGTATAGCTATGGCATTTGGTTTTGCAAGTCTTAAATCTATTGTATACCTCAATTCTTTCATTATTGCGTACTTTCATATTGATTAGATATATTAAGTGAACCATTTTTATTCCCTTCTCATTTCTTTCTGTGTATATTTTTCAGATGACTGTTTTATGGTTATGGGAGGCTTAGATTTAACACCCTAAATCTATAACAATAAAGTCTGATTTGATAACACATTAACTGCAACTGTGTATTAGTCAAGGTTCTTTTTCAGGAGTCCAAATCCCATAGGGCAGGCACTGTATTAATCAGGGTTTTCTAGGGAAACAGAACTGACAAGAGTTATCTGTAAATACTATGAGATTTTATAAAATTGTCTCACATGACCATGGGTATGTATGAGCCCAAATTCTGTATGGTAAGATGCAAGCTAGAATTCTGATGAGATCACCAGGAGAAGTTGGCTGTCTGAAGTAGAAATGAAAATTCTCTATCTGACTACTGAAATCACTTTTCCTTTTAGGGCCTTTAAAAGACTGGATGAGACATATCTCATTGCTGCAGGCAATATCCTCAGGTGATTGGAAATTTCATCAGACATAGATTCAGTCAACTCACTGACTGATGATTTCAGTCAATGATATGTCCTCACAGTTTAAGCCAGTGCTTGCTTTACTGAAAAACTGGGCATCATAACCTGGCCAAGTTGACACATGAGCCTAACCATCTGTATTAGTCAGCCAAAGGGATGCTGATGCAAAATACCAGAAATCTGTCGGCTTTTATAAAGGGTATTTATTTGGGGTAGAAGCCCACAGTTACCAGGCCATAAAGCATAAGTTATTTCCCTCACCAAAGTTTATTGCCATGTGTTGGAACAAGATGGCTGCCAACATCTGTGAGGGTTCAGGCTTCTTGGGTTCCTCTCTTCCTGGGGCTCCATTTCTCTCCAGGCTCAGCTCTTCTGTTTCCTCCACAAAGTCAGCTGTAGACTGTGAGTCTCTCTAGGCTTTGCCTCTCTCCACAAGGCCAGCTGTGAACTGTCAGGTGAATGGCTCATCTCTTTTCCCGGACCCTTCTCTCCTTCCTCACAAGCAAGCTCCTCTGTGTGCTTACTTCCATGGGCTCCAACATTAAAACTCCACATCAGAACTCCAACTCAAAAACTCCAACCCTGCCCTTTACTATGTCTTTTATATTTGAGAACCCACCCACCAAGGGGCAGGGCTCAATTCCCTACTGATGTGGCCCAATCAAAGCCCTAATCATAATTTAATCACACCCAGAGGAACAGACCAGTTTACAAACATAATCCATAGCTATTTTGGAATTCATAACTATATTCAAACTGCCACACCATCAAAAACTACATCTAAAAGTCTTGCTTGGCAATTATTTTCTTTCAGCACTTTAAGTATTTCATACCACTGCCTACTGCCCTTTTTCCCTCCCATTTTCTGATGAAAAATCAGCACTCAGTCTTATTGGGGCTCCCTTGTATGTGACACGTTGCTTTTCTTTTGCAGCTTTCAGAGTTCCCTCTTGATCACTGGCATTCATCAGTCTCTAAATAATAGAGACTCATGGTTCACTGCTCATGGTTCTTTTCAATTTCATCCTGTTTGGGGTTTTTGATTGTGTATATTCATGTCTCTTGTTAAATTTTGGACCTATCCCAGACAGACCCATTTTTATACAGGATGAAAAATATGAAAGATGAAAAAATAAATAAATAAGTAAATAAATAAATCGTGTTTCTATACACTACTATTGTGCAATCTGAGGAGAAAATCAGAAAAAAATTCCATGTATAATTAGAGAATAGAAAGCTGAGGGTTAACTTGTGCAGAATTGGTAAAAAGGATGTGTGTTAATCTTTGGAAATAAATAGAAAAAGTGAAAGAACAATATAATGTTTGCAACCAGCAGTGCTATTATATGGGTATGAAAGTGGTTTAATGGGAAAATCTAAGGCCAATATATACTACTAAAAGGAACACTAAAAATGTAACATGGAATTGTAGAGCATAAACTGCATTTGAAATATGAATATGGGTAAAATTGCATATGTAAGACTGTTTTTCTTTGAAACTGAACAAATGTATTTTAATACTACAAGATATTAATATCAGACCAAAAATAAATAAACACAATCCTAAATGAAAGAAACCAGACACAAAGTACTACATATTATATGATTCTATTCATATAAGTGTAAATATAATTTAATTTATAAAGATGAAATTAGATTAGTAGTTATGTAGGGCTAGGAAAGGACTGCTAAGGGGTTTGGAGTTTTTCTTTTTGGAGTAATGAAACTGCTCGAAAATGTTTTGTAGTGATGAATGCACAAAATTGTGATTATACTAAAAGCCATTGATTATACACTTTGGATAGATCATATGGTATGTGAATATATCCCAATAAAACCACTAAATAAATAAATAATTGTGCAAGAATAGCCAGAAATAATAGCTATGTAAAGCAGACAAAGCACACAGTTTTAGAGGAGAAGAATTTCGTTGTTTGTTCATTTGTCTGCTTATTATTATTACTGAAATCATGAAAATGTTCTAAAAAAAATATTGAATTAATAAATGCACAACTATGTGATTATATCAAATACCATTGATTGTACACTTTGGATGAATTGTATGCTTTATTAATATATATCAATAAAATTGATTTCTCTAAAAAAATGAAATAATTCCCTTTGGTATTAGAATATGCTGAAAGACTTTGAAAGTTAAGGCAATAAAACATTTTAGGGAATAGTGGAAACTCTCTAAACCTAGGTCTATATAGTTTCCTCAACCTATTTTTTATAAATTTTTTTTTTATTTTTAAAATTTTAGAGTACATAAATGCTACATAAAAAATATAGGGTATTTTCATATGCCCTACTCTTCCTCCTCCCACATTTACCCCCATTAACAACATCCTTTATTAGTGTTGGACATTTGCTACAATTGATGAACACATATTGAGTCATTGCTATTAACTATGGATTACAGTTTACATTATAGTTTACACTCTGTTCCACATAATTTTGGAAATTATGACAAAATATACAATGGCCTGTGTCTGTCACTGAAATGTCATGCAGGAAAACTCCAATGTCCCAAAAATGCCCCCATATTACATCTATTCTTCCCTCTCCAATCCATCAGAACCTCTGATGGCTACTGCCTTTACATCAATGATAAGAGTTCTTCCATTGCTAGAATAATAATTAGTCTCTAGTAGAATAATAGTGAGTCTACTTTAGTCCATTGTTCATTCCCCCTCTTGAGGATTTTGGAATGGTGATGTCTACTCTCTTTCTAATTGACAGGTGCTTACATCCCATGGGACAGATAGAGGGAGCTATCTTGCTGGCAGTTGCAGACACTCTCTATTCCTAAAGATGGGTGTTGTCCATCATCATCTCCTTGTTAGTTGTCCTGGTGAGTCCAGTGAACTGGTAGGTGTTGCAACTCTGCTGAGATTCATGGTTCAACTGACACATGGATGGACCAAAGATATGTCTCTGGGACATATATTTATCAAGTATAAAGCTAATTATAGGTTCAAATATATGGGGCAGAAGAACCACGTGTAGAGAACCTATAAATGAGTCTAACTCTGTTACACTGGAGATAATAAATTTCAAAGTAAGGCCCACTGACAGGGTGCTGATTTCCTGAGCTGTCTGCCTTGCTTATAGTTTCTGGATATCTCTAGAGCCCACAGGAGCTCCACTCTTTTAGGCATTGTTTTCTGTGGCAGTCAATGAGATCCTGCTGAGATGTGCATAAGCAAAACCTCTGGAATGACCTCCTGACTCACTTTGAAATCTCTTAGCCATAAAAACTCATTTTTATTTACCATTACCCCCTCTTGATCAAGGTCTTCTTCCAGATGTATTGTTAGTTGGTGCTTGGTAATAATCCCTTGGTTTCAGGGACGCTCATCCCCCAGGTGGAAGGTAGAGTGTTTATATGCTGAGTTTGGCTTAGAGAGAGGCCACATTTGAGCAACAAAGAGACTTTTAGGAGGTAGCTCTTAGGTAGTATATTATACTAGGCTACATTTCAATTTCACAAGAAAAAGTTCATTAAGTACAATCATCAATATCAAGGGCATGGCATAATGGTCTGCCTTCCTTCACTAGACATTGTCTCCACCCACTGAGAAAATGTCCCATGAACATTTGAACATATTTATAAGTCTTAGAGGCATGCCCCAGGTGAACCTCCTCCCATGCATCCCCACATCACTGATACCCCACACCAGTGCTGTTACCCTTCTGTGATCCAAGACCTCTCCAAGAATGAAACCAACAATATACCCAAATAAAATTAATAAGAAAATGAAATAATAATTTAAAAAATAACCAATAAAATACAAAAAAAATTTAAAACAATTTGAAATGATAAATCAAAGCTCCATGGGATCCTAAATAATTTTTAAGAATTCAAAGATATACTGAGACAGATTTACTGACCCAAAACAGGTCAGCCTCTGCACGGGTCGAGAGCTGCCTGGCAGGTGCAGCCCCTTGTGCTCTGTGGTGGCTCTGCGCCTCATGCAGTATTCCCCTATCCAGACAGTTGCCAGGGGTTCCCAGGGGTGTGAGAGGTCAGTTTCATTCAAGTAGAGCCAGTGCCCCTGAGTGCATTTCAGGTGTATGTGAAAACTCCTTGTACACCTGCTATCTAGGGCCAAATGGCTTTTTCCTCTTTTGCTTAAAATTTAGATTGTTTTAAAATTTAATGTATTAATGTTTCTACTTTTAAGTAAATTTCCCTGGCTGTGAAAAAAAAATGATTTTTGTCCTGATTAGGTCACAAAAATCAGTTATGGATGAACAGCAATTTTCCTTTATGGAAGAAACTGCGATTTTATTTTCTTCTGTTTCTTTTCTATTTGGAAAACAGGGTTAAACAAAAAAAGTATCATTTCTGCTGGATGATTAAAGTTTTTGGTTTATAATAGTCTCTTAAGATATGTCTAACTGGGAGGAAAAATGAAAATCCTAGTAAAGGACTCTGCTTTCCACCATTTTTTCTTCTGTTCTATCAACATAAATCCAAAGCAAATATAGAGCCCCATAAAAATTACAGCACTGACTCTTTTTTTTGAAACCTTAAAGCTTAGGAGGTGCTAAAAATTTTATGTATTTCACTAGTCTTTGCATATATTGTTAGTTCAACACAAATCACGATCTCATGGACTACTTATACTCAAATGCCAATTTTTCAAAAAGGCCCTGGTTTTCTAGATTGTTTAGTCAGAATTCACTGCCTTCTTCATGTAGGAAGGCAGAAATCAGAAGAGCTCCATGAATGTCACATTACTGTGGTTTATAAAGGATGGCAATCACAGCCTCCAAAATTTATTCAATCCACAACAACAAATATGTGCACACACATACACATACCACACATACATGCACACACAGAAACACACAGATTCAACAATACTCTCATTGACACTGTTGACAAAGCAGAAAGCCTAAATAATTTCATAATTGAATTCTTAAAGAAAAATGCCTTAAATTTAATTTTTTTAAAGCTTAAGCCTTCAATATTTAATCTACTACATTACATCAGATTTCCATGAAAAAAAGTAGAAAAGGTAAATCAAGAGAAATGAAACAGAAAAACTTGATGTTTCAGGTTGACATAGGGCTCCCAATGCAAAGTACCAGAAATGGGTTGACTTTTATAGTGGGAAATTTATTAGGGTAAACTCTTAGAGTTCTGAGGTTGTGAAAATTTCCAAACCAAGGCATCATCAGAGATACTTTCTAACCAAACTCAGGAAATGGTGATCCTGGCATCCTGCCTGTGGTGAAGCAACATGGGAGCTGATCTCTACCTAGGTCCCTGCCTTCCCCTTAAGGCTATTTCCAGGAACTCAGCTGTGGGTGATTAGACACATGGCTCTTCTCTTCAGCCTTGAGCTGTTCCATGAGCCCAGCCTCTTGGGGGCTTCACAAATCTCATCACAAATCTGATGACCTTCTAGTCTTGTCTAGCCTAGTGATTAGTCTTGTAATCTACTCCTGTCTAGTCTAGTGAAGAGTCTTGTAATCGCATCACAAATCTGATGACCTTCTGGTAGGAAAAACCTCTCTTCCAGGAAGTGAAATTAAAATAATTATGCAACATAATGACTGACTTCTACTCACAGAGTTTCTCAGCAGCCATTGGAATCCTCATTAAAATGTCCAAAAATGGGTATGGCATGATGGTAAACAAATTAAGTTAGAGGAAAGGATTTTGATATAGAACATGAAACATAAGTTCTTACCTAAGGGAATGTTTTCTCAAGATGGGTAAGAAAGAGGACAGCTGAAATTAGAGAATTCAAATTGGCATGGCATTGTATCTCACGTCAGGCAGTTTTAGAAGTTCCTGTTTGGAGCCTTTCCCCAACTGTGTATAAGTAAACACCCTACCCAAATTTATCAGATTTACAAAAAAGTAAAGAGAGTATTTTGTGAACTATCACTATTTACACATCGATGATATGAGGATCTTCTACTAAACACATAGCATCTTTGATGGCTGCTTTTAACTGATTTTACTTGGGTTGTCAGAAGCCAAAGCCCAGACTGGCTTCCTGGGCCTATGACCTGTGTAGATGCACAGGACCCATGCTCAGAAGGACTCTGTGCTTTGTTTAATGCTCTGCTCTCACCATCTTGAAATTCTTAACCATTTTATATTTTGAATTAGTGTTCTGTATGTGAAGTACAACAGGGCAGAGAAGCATGGGAGACAAACACAATATGCATGTCTGCCATTCCTTGCTACCCCATTAGCATTCACAACATCCCATGAGCACAAAATTATAGTGAATCTATGATGGGAGGGAGTTCTGCAAGTCTCAGTGTGAGTACAATGGTAAGTGTGTTACCTCTATGACTTATGCAGATGATGACAGCTCCAAGCAGCACACTTTCCTCTCAAACTGGAGCTTACTTCCAAGGTAGAAGATAGACAATAGCCTTCTAAGAAATACAAAACAATCAAGGATCCCTATCATATCCATTCCTACTTCTGTTGCCCTATTAGTCACCTATTACAGCAAATTGATGACCAAAGGAAAGGGAAAGACAGGGTAACTAACAGTATTACCAGATTCCCTCTAGGTTCTTGGCTATGTTGCATAAAAGAATTTAAGAACATGCCAGTTTAGTCAGGCCAGTAGTTTATTAAGGAAATGAGAGAAGAGAATAGAAATGTGAGAAAATAACAGATTATGGGTCCCCAGGTATACCTGCAGGCTGGCCAGGCAGAGAAGGGAAAGAGAGCTTTCTGCTTGTGTGGTTAACTTTTAAACCATTGATTATTCCTCCCACTTGCTAATGTTCAGCAGGGGATCCCAGTTGTTTGATGTTTTGATTGATTACCCCACCTATCAATTCCCCTAGCAGGGGATGGGTAGGCACCAATAATAAGGCCCCTTCAGACTATCTGGGGCTTTCTTGATCCTGGAGGAAATCTCATTCTAAATGGAGGATTCTCACAGGGTTCTTCCAGCAGCCTTCTTTTGGGTTCTTTCCCTTGAGGTGGAGGGGTTTCCAGGAAGGTTCCATGGCCACATATTTCATGGCTATGTTTTCCTGCCAGGTCCCAGATTCATCTTCTCATCCCCTAAACTGGCCTACCTCAACAGTTCCTTTCCTTCTAGTCCTTCCTGATTAATCAAAAGGTGGGCTGTTGGTCAAATGTGCACATATCAAAAAGTAAGTAATTTGTGCTTCAAAGGACTTTTTCAAGAAGGTGAAAAGGCAGGCCACTCAATGGGAGAAAATATTGGAAACCACATATCTGATAAGGATTGGATTCCCATGCTATATAAGGAGATCATACAAATAAAAAATAAATATCAAGCAATCCAATTAACAATGAACAAAAGACTTAAATAGATATTTCTCCAAGAGGAAATACAAATGACCAAAAGGCACATGAAAAAATGTTCAATATCACTAGCTGCTAGGGAAATGAAAATCAAAACTACAGTGGGATATCATCTCACACCACAGAATGGCCATTATTTAAAAAACAAAACAGTAAGTTCTGGAGAGGATGTAGAGAAATAGGAACCCTCTTTTACTGTTGGTGGGAATATAAAATGGTACAGCCTTTGTAGAAGACACTTTGGTGGTTCCTCAAGAAGCTATACATAGAACTGTCATATTATCCCATAATCCCTCTACTTGGAGTATATCCAGAAGAACTGAAAACAGTGACACGAACAGGCATTTGCACACTAGTATTCATAGTGGCATTATTCACAATTACCAAAAGATGGAAACATCCCAAGTGCCCATCAACTGATGAATGGGTAAAAAAAAATGTGGTATTATATAAATATGATGGAATAGTATGCTGCTATGAGAAGAAATGAACGTGGGACACCTATGACAACATGGATAAAACTCGGATATTACACTGAGTGAAATAAAGACACAAAAAGACAAATATTGTATGGTCTCACTAATATAAACTAAATACAAGTTACTAGGAGATAGGATGATGGCTGAGAAGGGGTGCTGATGCTTAATGTATGTAGAATTTTAAATCACCTTGACTGTAAAAGTATAGAAATGGATAGGGTTGATAGAAACATATTATAGTCAATATAACGAAGACAGGAATTTTATAAATGGGATTGTGGCTGAAAGGGGTAGTCTAGGGATGTAAATGTCAATTGAAAGAAAGATGGAGAATAATCTAGGGACTGAATAACATAGTGAACCCAGAGGTAGATGAGGATTATGGTTACTAGTACAAATACAAGAATGTTCTTCTATGAATTAGAACAAAGGTACATTACTTTTACAAGGTGGTAAGAATATGGTGATGCTAGGGAAAATACAATTAATGTAATCTATGGACTATAGTTAACAGCAATATTGTAATATTCTTACATCTATGTCAAAGAAGGTACTCTGTTAATAATAGGGAGGCATGGAACAAATATCCCAAATGTATGTTATAGACCACAGTTAGTGGTAAGTGTCTGATGATGTTCTTTCATAATACATATTAATGTTCCACAACAATGGAAGGCATTGGTGGAGGAGTGTTGTATGGGAATTCAGCACATCATGCATGATTGTTTTGTAAGCTCACAACTTGTTTAATAAAACATATACAAACATCTATTATACATATTTTATGTTTGAGTATCAATGAATATATGAATCATTATTTATTATACATTACATTATTTTTTTTTTATGTTGTTCTGGCTTAGCCGTGTCCTGTGTTCACTCTCTAAAAAGCTGGTCATCATAAACCAGGGACAAGATGCAGATACCACAGAATATATTTAACATTATTATTAACTATATGCAAACAAGTGGTTTGTTAAAAAAAAAAAAAAGAAAAAA
>JAQZBX010092113.1:0-12310 GCA_029593785.1 Cabassous unicinctus
TATACGGCTAAGAGACTTCAAAGTGAGTCGGGAGATCCTTCCAAAAGTTACGCTTATGCATGTCTCAGCAGGATCTCATTGACTGCCAAAGTAAATATTGCTTCAAATAGTGGGGCTCTTGAGGGCTCTGGGACATCCAGACAATATAGGCAGGGCAGACAGCTCAGGAGTTTGGCACCCTGCCAGTGGGCCCTACTTTGTAATTTATGCTCCCCAGAATGACAGAGTTGGACTCAGTTGTGGTTTCACTACACATGGCTCATCTGCCCATTCTATTTGAACATATAGTTAGTACTAGAGTTGATAGGTGTATGTCCAAGAAACTCAAATCTTTGGGATTTCCATGTGCCAGTTGGGCCCTGAATCTCAACAGCATTAAAACACCTACTCTCCAGTTCATTGGACTCACCCAGGACAAATAACAAGGAGATGATGACGGACAACGACCATCCCAAGAAACACAGAGTCTGCAACTGCAAGCAACATAGTCCCATCCATCTGCCCCATGGAATCTAAGTCCCCGCTCAATTAGAGGTGGAGTGGGCATCACCATCCCAGAATCCTCAAGATTGGGGAATGAGCAATGGACTAGAGTAGACTTACTGTTATTCTACTATAGACTTATCATGAGTTTAGCAATGGAAGAACTGTTATCATTGATGTGGAGATGGTGGCCTTTGGAGGTTCTGAGGGGGTGAGGGGAAATAGTTGTAATATGGGGGCATTTTTGGGACTTGGGAATTATCCTGAATGACATTGCAATGACAGATACAGGCCATTATAAATCTTGTCATAACTTACAAAATTGTGTGGGAGAGAGTGTAAACTACAATGTAAACTATAATCCATGCTTAGTGGCAATGCTCCAAAATGTGTTCATCAGTTGTAACAAATGTACCACATTACTGAAGGATGTTGTTAATGTGGGAAAATGTGCGAGGTATAGGGAGCAGGGCATATGGGAATCCCCCATATTTTATAATGTAACATTTATGCAATCTAAGTATCTTTAAAAAAATAAAAACTATATATAATAAAAAAATAAATAAACCAAAATTTCCCATAAAAAGTAAAATAAAATAAAAGCTATGCACATGATACCCTGGATAAATGATCATACAGAAAGAAGGCTGCATGGAGGTAGGCTAATACCACATTTTAGTTTTCCTCATGGAGGAAAATTTTCCTCATGTTTTCTCTGAAGAAAAAGAAAAACAAGTGTAACAATCTATAAGTAACATCAAATTAGAATGGCAGTATTAAATGATGTCAGAGATTTTTTCTGTCTGCTTCACTGCTGTATCTCCAGTACTTAGAACAGTGCCTGGCATATTGTAGTTGCTCCATAGATATTTGTTAAATGAATGAATGGACTTTCTTTTAGCGTTATTATGGAACCAAAAACATAAGTGAACAAGTGTTAAATACCAAGATGTTGACTATATTGAAAGTGAGACCATAATTCCTTCTGGCAATGAGCCCAAGATATCATTGTTTGACAGTGGTTAAAAAAGATCTTGGTGGTTTTAACATGTCTCCGGATTGGGATCTGGTTATTTCTTTTAGAGGCTAGTACTATGCCCCTTGTGAACCAGTTTTGTCATATCATGTCACATTCTCAGATTAGGCCTCTGGTCCAGGTCAACTGGCTTGCAAATAAGTGCTATGAGGTTTTATTTTCAAGCGGAGGTAGTGAAAGCCAGAGATGTAACATTGCTTGAGTTAGGTCACATAGAAAATTAATGAAGAGGGGAAGAGATTGGGTCTGAGATGAGGGAAATAAAACACCAGATCCCTTCTCTGCTCTGGTATTTTCCCTATTCTAAGCTAGAATCTTTGAATCATCCTGCTTGGTATTACCATTTTTATAGGCTGGAAATCATAAACCTGAAGCCCTTTTGAACTTCCCACCTCATTTAGGAATAGCACTCATTGCCTATACTAGTAATAGTAATAATAGTAGTAGTAATAGAAGTAGGAGGAGGAAGAGTGGAAGCAACATTAAAAATAAAAGTACTTCTAGTAATAATAATAATATTGTCTAGCACTTATTGAATGCTTAGTACATGATATGCACCATGCAAACCTTTTACATGTGGTATCTTTTTTAATTCTCTTCACAAACAAATAAGCAATGATATTAACCCCATTTTACAGATGAAGAAACTGAGGCTCTGAGAGGTTAAGTCACCCAGCTAGTCAGGAGACAACATTTACCTCCCTAACTCTAAAACTCAGGCACTGAAGCACTACAGTTTGTTGCCTCCTAAGAATTATCCTCTGCTTTCTGACCCATCCTTCATCTGGACCACAATAAAGCTGCAAAAAAATCTAAAGAGTCACGATAGTTCAAACCTTGAAATAATTTGGATCTACTTATAAGCATTCAACAATAATGGTTGCAAAGCAATACAATCCTAGAGATCGAACATCTGTTTTAAGACCTTAAGTGAGTATGTTTTTCTGAAATATCCCCTTAGAAATATTTTTGAACATTTGTTAAAGTAAATTAAGTTCTGAACACCCTCTGATGCCTTTCTCGATTGGTTATGTTCCAAGTATGACATGATCCTTCTGCATGTGGTTTGAGTTAGGTGGAAATGCTACACATGCCTGAGACACTGGGCAAGCCCTCCAGAGCTGACTCTAGAGCAAGCCAGGCAGGCCCACTGAAGAGATGGTAACCCTTAGGGTGACTGGACTGGGACCACTGAATGGCTGAGTCATCACCCCATAACCCCATTGAGGGGGCAGCCTTTGCCTGACAGTCTGAATATTTTCTGATCTTTAGAATAAGTTCTAGTAATACCCAACAGACCTCTTATGCCATGTGACTTGAGAGTTTCAGGAACTATGAACCTAAACAACTAGCCTCGTGCTGATTTTGCCTTACTTCCCTGCTACAAGCCACCTGAGCTCTATCTGTTATATAGTGAAATCATTATGGAACTGGACTGATTTCATAGGCAGGTGTCTCCTAGTGCAAATAACTGGAAAAGACTGCAATTCCAGAGGGTTTTACAGCTTTGACAGGATGTAATTATACCCTGTGGATAGGCTGAATGTTACATTTAGCTGGGTTTGTGAGACATGGCTGCAGAGTCCATCAGGAAAACTGCTACAAGACCAAGTCCATCTGAGTGATGGAAACATGACTGTGGGAAAAGGACAAGGCTAGTAATGAAGGAGGAGACACTCAAATCTAAGGAGAATTCTTGAATCCCCAGAATTTATTTGATAGATCAGATGAGGTTAGTGACAAAAGGCAACAGAAAAGTATTCAGCTGATATAAGTGTGTAAGGAAAGAATTTTTAACATAGTTTTTTTATTTTAAAAAAATGATATTTAGATTACATAAATGTTACATAATAAATATAGGGGGTTCCCATATGCCCTGCTCCCAACCCCTCCCACATTTTCCTACATTTACAAGAACCTTCATTAGTGTGGTACATTAGTTACAATTGGTGAACACATTTTGGAGCATTGCCACTAAGCATGGATTATAGTTTACATTGTAGTTTATACTCTCTCCTGCACAATTTCATAAGTTATGACCAGATGTATAATGACTTGTATCTGTCATTTCAATGTCATTCAGGACAATTCCCAAGTCCCAAAAATGTCCCCATTTTACACCTCTTTTTCCCTCACCCTCCCCTCAGAATCTCGAGTGGTCACTGCCTCCACATCAATGATAAAAGTTCTTCCATTGTTAGAATCACAATAAGTCTATACTAGAACACCAATAAGTCTACTCTAGTCCATTGTTCATTCCCCAATCCTGAGGATTCTGGGATGGTGATGTCCACTCCACCTCTAATTGAGAGGGGGCTTAGATCTTATGGGGCAGATGGATGGGACTATGTTGCTTGCAGTTACAGACTCTCTCTATTCCTCGGGATGGTCATTGTCCATCGTCATCTCCTTGTTAGTTGTCCTGGGCGAGTCCAATGAACTGGAGAGTAGGTGTTGCAACTCTGTTGAGATTCAGGGCTCAGCTGGACAGTGCAAAGATTTAAGCCTCTTGGACATACACCTATCAATTCTAGCACTAACTGTAGGTTCAAATAGAAGGGGCAGAAGAACCATGTGTAAGAAAACCACACCTGAGTCCAACTCTGTCATGCTGGGGGGCATAAGTTCCCAAGTAGGACCCACAGTAGGACACCAAACTCCTGAGATGTTTGTCCTGCCTATATTGTCTGATGTCTCCGCTATTTAAGGCAATATTTACTTTGGCAGTTAATGAGATCCTGCTGAGACGTGCATAAGCATAACCTCTGGAATGACCTCCCAACTCACTTTGAAGTCTCTTAGCCATACAAATTCATTTGTCTTTGCCTTCTCCCCCTTTTGGTCAAGGTATTTTTCCAGTTGCATTGCTAGTTAGTGCTTGGTAGTAATCCTTCAGTGCCAGGAAGGCTCTGAAGGTAGCAATCCCTCAGTGCCAGCGTGGGAGTCATGTCCCACGCTGGGGGGAAGGTAATGCATTTATATGCTGAGTTTGGCTTACAGAAAGGGCACACTTGAACAACCAGGAGGGTCTCAGGAGGTAACTCTTAGGCACCCTATAATACTAGGCTACATTTCAATTTCAAAAGTAAAGATTCATAAGTACATTTTTTAAAAAAGCTTATATTGTGGCCAAGGGTAAATCTACAGGTGTTGGGTTTACTGTAACATCCGAATTATGAGATACAATATAAAATTGGAGTGCTTCAGATTTATTCATAAATCTAATGATGGGAGATTCTTTCTTTAGACAACTGTGAACTCCTGAAATTGTCTCCAACTATTCCAGGAAGTCCTGAAAGCTGTTACTATTATTTAGGACTATAATGCTATTCTTTCTTCACCTCCCTCAATGCAAAATGCACTGTACTACTGAATACATGAGAATATCACCTCCCCACACACTTTGTCTAACACTATTGGTAGGAGAGGAAACTAAGCTAAATGTTGCTTTAGATTTGTATTGACTAATGTTTGTAAGGTTTAGAGAGAATTGGTCATATAGCCTCTTACAGTATTTGAAATGAGAAGTCATAAAAGCCTAACTGAGGATTATGGTAGCAAGTATGGAAAGGAAGAGTTAATTTGGAAAGAATGGAAGAATATCCATACTTGGCAATGACTGAATTTAGTAGGGCGAGGGAAGAATCAAGGATATTGCCAAGATTATGAGTCTTAGTGATTGGAAAAATGAAAATGGTGGTGCCAGTAACAGAAACGGTGAATTCAGGAGAAGAAAAGGATTTTGTAAGGAAGATAAATGAGTTTGAGGTACCAGATAGAGACAAACAGCAAGCAATTTGAAATTCTAATCTCATACTCAGGAGAGAGATCGGGGCCAGGAGATAAAAATGCAAGCAGTTATCATCTGCCTGTTGCCTCTCCTGAGTCCAAACCTGCTGATTACCAATCCCTACAAAGACCACAGCCAAAGGATGTTTGAAATTAACTGCCTTCTTCCTGTTCTTTCAGCTGTCTCCACCCCCCACCCCCAGCCCAGTTTCTTCTTCCCTCTAGTTATTTCTAGAACTTTATAGTAGAGGAGCTTAGTTGACCTCTATCTTTTCTAAGCATTCACTGTAAATGTCTAGTTTAATAGTTTAATATTGATTCTTTATATCCCTGATGACATGCCATTTGCGAGTAATAAATGATACAAGCAGATTGCATTCATGGAAAGTTTCAGTTGCTTTGCCTAGAAAGGAAAGAGCAAGTGAGAGCTACAGAGTTATGGTGATCAAGTTTTCTGAAGCAAAATTGGGCATTTGTTTCTTTTTTTTTTTATGTTTTTTTTTCAATTGTTCATAAAAATCAAGATTTTTCACAGTACATACTAATATTTGTAAAATGATATATAAATATATATGCATATATGTGTATTTTCTTACATAAATGTTATTTTATATATATATTTTTTTAAAGGTGCTTAGATTACCTAATTATTACTCAGAAATTACAAGGATTCCCTGTTTCTAATAAGAAAAACACTGATGTTCTGAAGTCCTTTCTGATTGAGTGAGGCTACTTAGGAGATGTAATTAGAAAGGCAAAATATTGCAATATCCAAGATTTTGGATTGTTTCTAGGGACAATAGATCAAAATATTTATCTTGGGAAATCTGGGAAGTACATAGAGTGGAATATTAATAACAGAATGCATACTTCATGCTTTTGTACCCTAACATTTTCTTTTATTGTGTTATTCTGTAACTTTCGGTTTAGGATATCTGACAGTCTTGGTATTTGTTCCCTCTCTAGAGAATCTGAGTATCCAGAAGTATTGAAAGTCAGAATGATAAAGGTACCTTGCATATCAATCAATCCAACCACGTTTTTTTTTTTTTTTTTTACCAATATAAAAAAATTGAGGCCCAGAACTAAGAAATGACTTGGTTAAGGTCAGACAGCATGTCACCAGCAGGAATGAGGCTAGAACCCAGGTATTTTGATCTTCCAGATTGTCCTTTTTTCAAACAACAAGGCACTTTTTGGGTACCAGCTTCACCCATCTTTCTTCTTCGCATCTTATTCCCACCCTCTGCCTTGGAAATCCCTCAGGGAACAGTGCCTACTGCCAAGAGGGCACAATGCAAAAGTGCTAAGCCTCCACTGCCTGCCATCTCAAATTCCTTTAATCTATAGGAGCATCCGCTCCTTTAACTCCCTCACTCTTCATCTTTCCCTCTTCTCAGCTGGAACAGCCACACCTCTGTTACAGCAAATATCCCAGGGGCAAATGGAGCATCAATGTGAAACATGGGTGGAACTTGCGTACTTGATATTCTCAGCATTCCATTCCCAGATGTTTAAAGGTTGATAACTTTGTACATACCCAGACTACTCAAAAGTCAGCACATTTCCCCTAGTCTTAGGGAATCCTCAAGTCTTCCCTGCTCAATTTCAAATCCCCTTCTCTCCACACTTGATTTAGTTTCAGACCAAAATTGCTCACACTTCACTGTCAGCATCTACCTATTGGTGAAAACTGAAGCCAAAATTGGTTGTGGTGCTCTGTTACTATCCTTTTGTTTCAAGCCCAAATAATTAGCTGTGTTCCTGTAATAGTTATAAGTCCCTGTTTATGTTCATTATTGTATTTCCCACAGAGCCTGTCATACAGTAGGTGTCCCACAAGTGGAGAATTTCGTTTAAAGACTTTTTTCCAATGAGTAGGTCAAAGGCTATAATGTTTAAAATCAATTCCATGTGCTTGGAGAGAACTTCATGAGTTGGAATAATCAAGAAAGGATCCATGATGGAGTCTGAAATTGAATCTTGCCCTGAAGAATGGACAAGATTTACATAGATGGAGAGGAGAATTAAATGCCATTCCAAATCTTTGGAAATCATGAAAAAAATAGAAGAGGATAAGAAAAATCTGCTTCTAAGGAATGTAGCTTGTCTGCCATTAAGAAGAGCTTAGGGGGGCCGGATGTGGCTCAAATGTTTGGGCATCCATCTGCCATATGGATGGACCTGGATTCGATCCCCGGGACCTCCCAGTAAAATAAAAAAATATATATAGAGAAGGCACATGGGCTGCCAGGTTCGGTGTGCTGGTGAGCCACCAGGCCCCGGGAGCTATGCAGCAAGATGATGATGTAAAAGGAGAGAGACAAGACGAGATGCTCCGAAAGCTCTGAAAACCAGGAGCCGAGGTGGCGCAGATGGCAGAACACCTCTCTCCTACATCGGAGATCTCCAGGATCAAAACCTGGTGAAGACTGGAGGAGGAGGATGAGAAGAGATGAAACAGACACAGAGAATTGCCCAGCGAATGGACACAAAACAGCAAAATGGGGAAGGGGGGGTTTTAAAATGGATCAAGTAAATAAATAAATCTTTAAAAAAAAGGAAAGCTTAGGCAAGAAAAAGAAATAAAAGGCATCCAAATTGGAAAAAAAGAAGTAAAACTTTCACTATTTGCAAATGACATGATGTAATATGTATAAAGGTCCAAAAAACTCAACAACAAAGCTTGTAGTGCTGAAAAACAAGTTCAGTAAAGTGGCGGGATGTAAGATCAACATGCAAAAACCAGTCATGTTCCTGTACAATAATAATGAGTAATCTGAGGAAGAAATCAAGAAGAAAAATTCCATTCACTATAGCAGCTAAAAGAATCAAATATCTAGGAATAAACTTAACTAAGGATGTAAAGGACTTGTACACAGAAAATTACATAAAATTGTTAATGGAAATCAAAGAAGACCTAAATAAATGGAAGAATATTCCATCTTCATGGACAGGAAGACTAAATATCATTAAGATGTCTATCCTACCCAAATTCATTTACTTATTCATCTCACTCCCAATAAAAGTTCCAGCAGCATTTTTAATGAACTGGAAACACCAATTATCAAATTTATTTGCAATGGTAAGGGGCCCCAAATACCCAAAAACATCTTAAAAAGGAAAAATGAAATTGAAGGAATCATACTACCTGGCTTTAAAGCATTCTACAAAGCTACAGTGTTCAAAACTGCATTATATTGGCACAAAGATAGACATATTTACCAATGGAACAAAACTGATAGTTCAGATATAGGCCCACAGATATTTGGCCAAATGATATTCGACAAGCCACCAAACCCACTCAACTGGGACAGAATAATCTCTTCCACAATTGGAGCATGGAGAATTGGATACCCATATCCAAAAGAATGGGAGAAGATCAACATCTCACATCCTATACAAAAATTAACACAAGATGGGTCAAGGGTCTAAATATAAGAACCAAGACAATATAATGCCTAGAAGATAATGTAGGAAAGCATCTATAAGATCAGGCAGTAGGAAATGGTTTCATAAACTTTAAACCCAAAGCATGAGCAAAGGAAGAAAAAATAGATAAATGGGATCTCCTCAGAATTAAAAACTTTTATGCTTCAAGGGAGTTCATCAAGAAGTGAAAAGTCAGCTTATTTAATGGGAGAAAAATTTGGGAACCAGCTATAAGATAAGGGTCCAATACCCAGCATATAAAAAGAAATCCTACATCTCGAAAAGAAAAAGAAAAACAAGCTATTTAAAAAATGAGCAAGAGATTTGAATAGACTACAAATGGTTAAGAAGCACATGAAAAGATGCCCAACATCACTAGCTATTAGGGAATGCAAATCAAAAATACAATGAGATATCATCTTACCCCTATTAGACTGATTGCTATTAAACAGGAAACTACAAGTGTTGGAGAGAATGTGGAGGAATAGGAACACTCATCTACTGCTGGTGGAAATGTAGAATGGTACAACCAGCCACTGTGGAGGATGGTTTTGGAGTTCATCAGGAAGCTAAGTATGGATCTGCCATATGATCCAGCAATCCCACTACTAGAAATGCAAACAGAAGAATTGAAAGCATGGGCACAAACAAATATAAGCACACCAATGTTCATAGCAGCATCATTCACAATTGCCAAAAGTTGGACGCAACCTAAGTGTCCATCAATGGATCAATGAATAAACAAAATGTGGCATATACATATGATGGAATGTTATTCAGCTGTAAGAAGAAATGAAGTTTTGACACATGCAACAATATGGATGAATCTCAAATACCTTATGTTGACTGAAGTAAGCCAGTTACTAAAGGACAAATATTGCATGTCACTGATATAAACTAAGGATATTGATCAGACTCACAGAGGTAGAGCATGGAAAATAGGTTATCAAGAAATAGAAATGAAGTAGAGAATGGTGAGCTGATATTCAATCTGGATAGAATTTATGATAAGGTGGATGGGGGGAGATTTGAGAGTGGACAAGGGTGATGGTGGTGCAGTGATGTGAATGGGGTTAACGACGCTGGAGTGTGAGAGTCAGCAAGGATGGAGGGTAGGTTGGGCTATCCATAGAGCTTGGGAGGGGGCTGGAGGAAGGAACAGGTGAACTTTGGGGAAGTAGAGGACTGTGGTTGAGAATATAATTGTGGGAGTTCTTTAGGCAACTATGATAGGGGAGAGTCACTGGTGCAGTGTGTTGGTCATGGGGGGATGTGGGGGGAATGGTGCATGTGAGGCATGCCTCTCTGGAATATGAATGTGTTAATGTGGTCATAGGGTGTTATCTCAGTGAGTAGAGATACACACAATAACCAACAAAATATTTATTCTCATCCTGAAGAATCCTGCTACATACTCTAATAGAGTAGCAAGAATCCTTGGAGTACATAGGCAGGGCCTAATAAAAGAAAACAGACCAAATTTGCCAAACCCTCAATATTAATGCTTGTACTTATGAACCTTATTCTTGTAAATGTGAGACATAACCTAATAATATCTATTACCTAAGATACCTGCTGAAAACCTCCTTGTTACTCAAATGTGACCTCTAAACCCAACTCAGCAAATAAACACACTACCTTCCCCCCACCCAGCATGGGACATGATTCCCAGGGATGAGCCTCCCTGGCACCAAGGGATTATTACCAAGTGCCAACCAGTGATGCATTTGGAAAAAGACCTTGACCAAAAGGAGGGAGGGGGAATTAAATACAAAAGAGTTTTTATGGATAAGAGATTTCAAAGTGAGTCAGGAGGTCATTCCAGAGGTTACACTTATGCACGTCTCAGGCAGATCTAACTAACTGCTGCAGTAAACAAAGCCTCAAACAGAGGTGCTCTTGAGGACTCCAGAGACATCTGAACACTATAGGCAAGGCACACAACCCCATGAAATCAGCACTCCATTGGTGGGCCATACCTTGGAATATATGATAATCTATTTCCCCACTTTCCCAGAGTTAGGCTCATTTATAATTTCCCTACACATCATTTTTATCCCCTTTTATTTGAACCTATAAGTAGCACTACACCCATTAAATATATGTCCCAGAGACTTAAATCATTTGTCTATTCATATACCAGTTGAGGCCTGAATCTCAGACGAGTTTTAGTCAATACCTAATCTCCAGTTCATCAGACTGTCCCAGGACAACTAACAAAATGATGATGGACAATGCCCATCCCAAAAAGGAAAGAGTATCTATAAGTGCAAGCAAAACAGTCCTTTCCATCTGCCCCATAAGATCTAAGCCACTTCTCAATCTGCAGCAGAATGGGCATCACCATCTCAAAATCCTCAAGATTGAGGAATGAACAAGCATAAAGGTGGAATGCAACCATGGACCAAAGTAGGCATATTATCATCATATTATTATCATCATATTAAGGAAAGAACTTGTATATTGCTACAAAGATAGTGGTTACCAGAAATTCTGAGGGAAGAGGGAGGGAAGAATAGGTGGAACATAGGGCATCTTTTGGGCATTGGAATTGTTTGGCATGATATTGCAATGATGGATACAGGCCATTATACATTTTGTCAAAACCTATAAAATTGTATGTTGCAAAGTGTAAACCATAATGTAAACTATAAACCATGGTTAGTAGCAATGCTTCAATATGTGTTCATCTATTGTAACACATTTACCACACTAATGTAAAATGTTATTAACAGGGGAAAATGTGAGAGGGGGAGGGTGTGGGGTATATAGGAATCCCCTATATTTTCAATATAACGTTTCTGTAATCTAAAAGTGCTTTAAAATTAAAGTTTAAAAAATAAGAGCTGTTATGATGATAGCTTTAGTGATTTGAAAATTTTGAAAATACTATCATACTCCAGAGCTGTTTAAGTATGATTACATGGAGGGAGTAAACCCAGTTTGGGTGATATTGACTGACTTAGTGACCAAGACCTTATCATAAAATAATGGATAAACATTGCTGCCTTGATTAAAAAGAATTCTTATAATATTGAGGCAGTATCTAGTACCTTTGTGAGTCCAGGTAGAGACATATATGGCGAGAATTTTTTTAACTGAGGTTCCGAGATATAAAGCAACTTTTCAACATTACTCAGTGAAGTGTGGAGTCAGGATTCAAATTAACATTTGTAGGACTTAAAAAGATCATATTACTTAAACACTCTACTGCCATAAACCTCTTTATTAGAGTGGCACATCACCTGCAATGGATATACACATCCTGGGGTTTTGCCATTAAGCATAGACCACAGTTCACATCATAGGCCACACTCTCTCCCACACAGTTCTGCATGGTATATGCTGCTCTAAAATGCCCTATATCTTTCACCACAACGTCACTCAGGACAACCCCCAAGTCCTGAAAAAGTCCCTGTATTACAACTGCCATTCCCCTCCCTGCCCCAAAAGTGTCTAGTGGCCACTGGCTTCACCCCACTGTTATAATTTCTTCCATTGCTTGAATCTCAACATCTATGTAATCTAAGCATCTTTTAAAATATATATGAAAAATAAATAAATAAATAA
>JAQZBX010092115.1:0-12309 GCA_029593785.1 Cabassous unicinctus
TGTGTGGTAATGTTTCACTTTGACACTTTGTTCCTCTTATTCTATTTCCCTGTTTCTGTCTATTTTCCCTTGGAAAAAAAATTAGGACCAGAGAGAAGGAGGTAGGAAGAGAAAAAGAATAATAGTAATAATAGTAAAAGGTAGGAGAGGAACCATACAAGACATAGGAAATTGAAAAAAATAAATTGAAAAAAAAAAAAGAACAGAGGAATAAGATAAGGAAATTGGAATAGAAACAATGAAACAAGAAACAGAATAGAGAAAAATGTACAGAATGAATTACAAGGCTGGAATTTCAAGAAGAAGGGTAAAGAAAAAAGAGAGAAAGAAAAAATGTAAAAAAAGAAAAAAGGAGAAAGAGAGAATTATGAAAAAGAAGAAAAATTGGACACCAATTACAGGAAGTGGAATGAAAGAACAACAGAAAAAGGTAGATATAAAGATGAAGGAGAGGAAAGAAACAGAGTAAATCAGTGAAAAAAAGAAGAAAAACAAACAAACAAACAAACAAAAAACATGCCAGCAGAGAAACAAAGGAAGAGGAAACACAACAAAAAAACAAGACAGCAGTGACTCATTTAAAAAAAGACAGAAGAAAAAATAAAAAAATAAAAAAACAAAAGTAAACATGGAAAAAGAGCCTTCTCTCTTAGACCCTTAAGGATCTTCTCAGGGTGCTGGTATTCATCAATCACTCACCTTGCAGTCTAACCTCTGCAGGATTTGAACCAGGTTTTAGTGAGTAAAATAAGGGAAATTTTAAAAAATGAAACATAAAAAAAAAATAAGAGATCCAAGAAAAGCTAATACAAAGAGAATGTCTATATGTTCCCTGTCATAAAGTTTCAGCTGGATGTCTGATAACCTGGTGAATCACTTCTCAATAAAGAGCCAGGAACTGAACCAGGAAATTCTTGTATATACTAGGCAGGAATTCTTCCACTGAGCTATTCTACCTCCTTAGGTTAATTAGCATTTCAGAAGGCAATCTGCCCCTTTTCCCTCAGGCAGGTTAGATTCCCTGCAGTCCCCAGTAATACTGCAGATCAACTGCCTGTCAATGCCTCCTCTCTGATATAATTTCTCTCTTTACCAAGGTATCTAGGCATGACAGCCTGCCTGAGGAGATCTCTGTCCCCTCTCCCTGTCAAGTCCAGGTCCCTACTGATATTCCATGGGGGCCAAGCTGGCTAAACTCACCACAAAGAAATCACTTTCCACCCTCCCTAACCCCTCTTCCTCACAGGGAATCTGCCCTCACATTCCCATTTGGAATAGGGAGCCAGGGGCTCCACCTAGGCTGTCCACCCTGAGGGCTGGGTATATGTGCCAATTCCAGCCACCAAAGCAAGCAACCCATGATTTTCTCCTGGCTTCCCTAACTGTCCAGTACCTTTGTAGGTGGCTCAGAGCACCTTCCTGTTCTATATATATCCAAAAGAGCTGAAAGAGAGGATGATGTCTGCTCTCCTCAGTTATAAACAATTCACCAGGAGTTTTTCCCTCTTATTATCTTGGGGATGGGGGAGGGGAGCCCTTCCTGGCAGCTGAGAGGTTTAATAACTCATGATTACTTGTATGGCTTCTTCTTCTCTATTACTCTCATTATTCTGGGAGTTGTGAAGCAGTGTCCTGGTTTGCTGTACTCCAAAGCAGGTCCCCATGGCAACCTCTGGTTCTTTCTTTGTTGTTTTAGTGAAAGCGGAGCCTCATCTGTCTAACCCATTGGCCATGTTCCCACAATTCCTCTGTGTGTATGTTTTAAGGAGTGATTTTGTTAAGAGAAGAGGGTGCTAGTTTGATTGAGGTTTCCTTGCTGCATGGTGTCTTGTTACTGGAGGTGGGGCTCTATGCTGCCAAGGCTTTGTCAGGGTGTGGACTTCTGCACTTGTGCTTATACCATAAAACATTATTGGGGTCATCATGATCTGCAGGTTCCTCAGCTTGCTGCTGTTTCACAGTTATTATAGGTTGATTTGGGGATTTCTGTGTGCTCCTGTCATGCAATCAACTCCTCTCCACTGATGTGTCCTCCAGCACTCTGACCAAGCTCACTGTCTTACCCTGCTCCAATCTAGCAGGGGCTGGATGTGCAAGGTCCTCTGTCTTTGTGTGCAGTGAGAAGAAGATGAGGGCACACTACTCTCCTCATCCTACCCCAATGATGTTTAGTTCACTCTCCAAATATACTCGCACCTCTAGATCTACAAATGAAAGGAAATATATAGTGAAAATATTTGTTTTCTGATATGGCAATTTTCTCAGGAATTATACACAGATGATAATTAAATGAAAATTGAAGAGGGGGTAAATGAAGGCAAACAAGATTAACAAATTATTACTGAACCATAGTTACCAACAAACAGGAATGCATAAAAGCAAACTTGAAATGCAAAGGATGAGGGAAGCAGTAATTTATATATAAAGAAGTCCATGCTTGAATATGTATTTCTGATAATATGAACCAATATTAAAATAATGACAACTCCCCTAAATTAATCTGGAAAGATATTGCTAAACCAATAAAAAAAATTGATAGGTTTCTCTCAAGGTTGGGGGAACACCAAAGCAATTCATATTGGACTTACCTGCAAGAAGAATAATATTAAAAATAAGGAAAATTAATGAATACTTTGGAGAATGTCTCTCCATACAAGTTTTAAAATGTTTAGTGAAGCATTGACCATTTACCAAAGTCATTGTTAAATGACTTTACCAATGAGTTTGATAAATGAAACAATACAAGTTAGTGATACAATTGAATACTTGGAAATCTTAAGTAAAAGGAAAAAGTATTGGGTTTCTAATTAATTTTCTCTTAACAATAGTGTGGGTATCCAGGCTTGCAGAGAAAAATATTAAACCATAAAAATGTAGAAGCAACAGAAATTTTAAAAATTCTTAGAGTAAGAAAATTAATTCCAAATTAAAACAAAATACAGAATACTCAAGAAAATTTTATTTCACTGAACAAATTTGGAAAATGTTTGAATGACAATGAATATTGTGAAAAATGTAACAATTTAAAAAGAGGTAACAAGAAATAAACAGATTCAAAAAGATACTCCCAAAATAAGTCACTGTATTTACAATAACATTAACAAAATAATAAATGGTCTTGTTTTTCCTTTTATTTTTAAACCACTTAATATTTATTGCTGTAAATATTGTTTCTTCTACAATTTTAAAAATCCTACCTAATATATATATAGAATCAGACTTGAAAGTTACAATTCTCTAACTACTCATACATTTCAATTATTGTGAAAAGAATGGTGAAATATTTCCTCATTTAAAATGAAACACAATATAATTCTATGAGGTTCAATAAAATGTAAATAGTCTATTTTTATGAATAATATAACAACTACCTGTATTATGGAAAACTTAGTGTGCAATTCTATAAAACATCAACAAAAATGCATTAATTAACATACATTCTAAAAAGATATTAAGTCCAATCACTATGAAAGAGTAAAATATGCTGGATGTCTTAATGTGCTTTTGAATGCTCAGGGACTGGCTGATAGAGGAGTTAGACATGAGCATCACCCTGGATCCCTGAGTCTTCACTGCTCTTCCCTCCTCTCCCACAGAACAGCAGATGATACAGGCATTGCCCTGAAACTCTCCCACCTCTGCACCGGGCTGCATATGAAATAGTGGGGGCAAAATGAACACCTGGCATAAGCTGGATTTTACCATCTGTCTCTGACAACTTTTGCTTGTTTTGCACATTTTCAAGTCTTAGCTCATTCAGTTTCCCCTCTGTAGCTAGAGCTTCCAGGCAACTTTCATGAGTTTTTCTATCATTGTAACTAATCCAAATTTCATAACGAGAAGCAATGCTCTCCAGTTCATTTTCCAGGTGTTCTGTCTTCCTTCTATAAGTGTTGAGTTGTTTTTGTGTAAAAACATTTTTTTCATTAAACTTGGTAATTCCTTTATCTATTTCTAAGTGGTCTATTCTCTACTGGATTGATTCAAGGTGAAGTTGCAGGAGGTGTTGTTGATATACTTCTGGAAGAATATGCAGTTTCTGCTGAAACTTCTGTATCTGTTTTTCAAAGTGTTCATTTCCCTGATGCAGAGAAGGTTGCTCAGTTTCCAAATATTTATTTTGATATGTAAGTTCTTCATTGACTTGACTTTCCTCATAACTTTTAATATATCATTTGCTTTGCCCTTTTAAGTCTGTTTACATTAATATTTGAGGTTACAGCATCGATGAGATTTGGTACATCCACATGTATATTATGAGGCTGTTCTCCTTTCACAAATTCATTCTTTTCCTCTAATTCCAAGTTCATAGCATGCTTATAATGTTCACAGAGAGCAGACATATTTATCATTTTCAGAACTGTTTTAGTAAGAGATGTTAACTGGCTGCCTTTATCAATGACAATGAGTTCCATCTGTATCAAGAATTATCAAGCTTTATTCCTTGTTCCTTTATTTTCTGCGTGCTTTCATTCCATCTAGCATCTTCCAAAGCAAACAGCTTTTGGGCTTCCTGAAGATGAGCATTTTCATCCATACCATTAATTGTCTTCCTGGCATTGTTCTCCATTCTTCTGAAGTACCCTTAAGATGTTTTCTCTCCAGGCTCCTTGAAGTGGAAGGATTCAGGTGTCTCTTTGGGAGGATGTGTGTTTCCTTGAAGATAAGCCATCATCATGGTGTGGAAGGAAAATTTACTGAGCTCACATGTCTGTTCTTTTTCCAGAGTGTCTCCTACCTTTTCAAGTGAAAAGAGGAACCTGTTCATATCCTTATTCAGTACTGTCAAGCACAAAATTTGTAACATTAGAGGACCATTCTCTACTGCAGGTGATCTTTGTTCTTTACACAATTTAGTTATCTGTCCAGTCTTCTCATTGATTTTAACATAGTCCTCATGTTGAACAGAAAGGTGCTTGGCTAGTGCTTTCTGTTTCAAACAATGCCACCAGAGTTTTAGTACGAGAGCAATCAAAGTAGATAATAGTATATTTCCAAGGAAAACTCCAATATAATTGGGCTGTGCCCCCAGAATTCTTACAAGACCATCAGAACACTGGCCAGTAGCTCTAGGACTAGCTGCAAAGGCAGTTTTATGGCCCTTAGTACTTCCACGGCCCCAAGGAATCTACAACTCTGTCTTTGGTCAGTAGCTTCTTATCTACAACCGCCAGCTTGGTACACTTTGAATTTTCTATCTCAAACAAAAACAAATGCCTTGCAACCAGGAGAGACCATCAGTGGTTCTGTTAAGGGGGAGAGAGTTTGAGAGGTTGCATGAATGAATGCTCCCTGACTTTACTCAGGTCACTATACAAATATAAAGGGTTGTTTTTATAATGTTCAATGGTGAAATGTAAAAGGTTTATTTTAGCAAGTACAGACAAGTCAGCTAGATGATCACTCTAAGCCTACATGGCCCCACATGAATCCTAGGCAATACCATCCCATCACCCTTCTCCATACATGAACATTCACAGTTAGATGTGGTCATATAATATGGACCACTCTGCAATGTTGTTATCCCAAGATGAGGCTATATATTCTACTGTTGTAACATTTTTATCTGCAGCTTCCATGTCTAATTTTGTATTCAAAGATCTAGAATCTCTTTATACTGGGAGTAATCACACTTATTTTGTTATTTGTTATGTTTCTTTTTGTGATACCAAGTAAAATCACTGTCCTATATAAATTGTAAAAATAGAAGAAATCATTCAGAACTGGGAATGTCTTCACATGGAATCAGTCTTCCTCTATTTATCCGATGCATCCTATATGGGGAAGATTGTCCTTCAGTTTTGACCAATTGTCCCAGAATCCCACCATATAGAACCTACCATTTTCAGCACATGACTGCACGGCTAGCTCCCATGAGGAAAGTGCTCAAGAAAGTTGTTTGGTAGTGCCATTAACAGAGGGGAAGCTGAAAGGTGTATGGAAAGATAATAGTCACAGAAGTAAAAAAAGGGACAGAATTAGAGTTTCAATTCAGTATTTACCAAGTGGCCCCTGTGTTCCTACTATGACATTCAGTCCAGGTCAACACTCCAAGAGGTTTGGGACACCCTCAGGATCATCAGGTTGCAGAGCAATGAGAGAGTTCAGCTCTGAGGCTCAACATCCTAAAATAAAGTGCAGGTTTGAGTCAGGTTTACCACTAAACCCTGAATATATATGAGCATAGCAGAATATTTGATGGATTTCATCTCTTAAAATAATTCTGACTTATGATTTTTCAGTTGAATTTATGAATTGATGCTCATTTTACATGCTGAAATGTTACATATTAACATATAACATATATTATAAAATATATAAATGTTATATATATTCCCAAGATAATGTTTCCAGAGTTTGGTTTAAGCCCTGAACATCCATGAGAAGAGCAGGCTATCTGATGTATTTCATCTCTTAAAATAATTCTGACTGTTGATTTTTTAGTTGAGTGTATGAATTGATTCTTATTTACCTGCTGAAATGTTATTTATTAACATATATAACACAAAATAATGTTTCCAGAGTATGGTTTCAATATAATTCTCACGAATGCTTCATTTACACTTCAGTGGACCACCTAGAGATAAATCTTGGAAGGATGGTATTTTAATTTAATTGATTGGTCCACTATTACTTAAACCATACTTGAAGGTTGACATGACCAGTGGAAAACATTTAAATATTAAAGAACACTTCTATATGACATGAGATGTGATATGAAATATGTATATTTACCTTAATAGGTAAAATAATTTACCTCAATAAATGTTAATTTGTGTTTCAGGATCTTTCTGTTGTTTTAAAAACTAATTAACCAAGTGCATTTAAGCAGTGACATGCTTTAACCCATCCCACACACTTAAGCTTCTGGGTATAATCCTGGCACAGTTTGTAATAGAAGAGTTGTATGCTCATTTCCCTGGTAAGGATCCATCTCCCTGGCTGTGAATTTCTTTCTGTAGTCTGGGAGCCTGATCCTCTATACAGAAAACACAGAAATCCCCCTTACCTAGGAGCACTTCCCACTTTTGTATATTGTCACAAAATGTGAGAGATTGTCACAAAAGGTGAGTGGGCATCTCATTAATTATATACTCATTAAGTATATACTGTATATAGAGATGTTGTTCATCTGAGGTCTGTCAAAGCCAAAATGGGATATGAGCAAAGCTCTGACATAAAGTATTGGACATTGTATTTTAAATCTTTGTGAGCCAATAACAAAAGAAAAAAATTCTTGTGCAAAAATGCTCAGGCACAGCGCAGATTAAGCAGAAATAGCCTTCAAAGAGATCTTTTAAATATGTTATTTTACAGTTAAACTTATTTTATAAGAGGATGAATATTATAAGTAACATTAGTGAGTTGTGTGTTTTTTGTTCAACTCTCTGTGTCTATTTGTTCAGTATATATTTTCATACATAAGTAGGGTAATATCAAATTACTAAATATTTCAATCTCTTGTCACAACTAACAATTCTCCCATATTTTTCTCAAAATAAAAGTCCTGGGGGTAGTGCGGGGCAGATCGGGAGCTTAGGAAAAACCTTTTTCCTTTTCCCAATAGTTTCTTAGAAAATAAAAAGAAACTTTTTTTTGGTTTTTATGAAACACATAAATATCAATATACAAGAATAACACACACCAAACATAATAAATTTGAACCAGGATGGGAATTCAATATTCTCGAGGTTATTGTGTGAGTCTCCACCCACTGTGACAATGCCTCATGAACATTTGAAATATATACCTTATATTTATGTGCAGGTCAACTTCCTCCCATGCAGCCCCCATCACTGACACCCCACACCAATAATCCTCCCTTGCCCCAGTTGTAACCCTTCTGTGATCCAAAGCTTCTTAAAAAATGAAGCCATTAAAATAATGAAATACAAATAATAGGAAAGTGAAATAATAGTGATAGGTTTAAATATAAGAAATAAAATACATAAAAATTTTAAAAAACTGAAAATAAATTAAAATTAAAAGACTGGGATATTTAAAGAAAATGAAAAACTTTAAAAAATTTTTTTTGTCATTTTGCCTTTCCTCACTGTAATAGCTGATGTCCTGTTTGTACAGTGGCATTTTCTTCCATTTATTGTCCAGTCTTACATTTTTTTTTCATTTTTTTTTCAAAGAAGTTTTAGGTCAAAGTAAAGTCACAGAGTACAGAGGACTCCCATATAATCAAGATCCTCCTCCTTTTCCTGTTCCTGTATTAATACCATTTTATATGTGAATGGTACATTTGTTACAACTGACATACAAATAGGGAAACATGGCTACAAACCATGGTCAATGGTTTATACTATGGTTTACATTTTGGACCACACACTTTGATAAATTTTGATGATATTTAACAAAGCCTGTCTCCATCATTGCGAGATCATGTAGAAC
This sequence comes from Cabassous unicinctus, assembly GCA_029593785.1. Classification (NCBI taxonomy): domain Eukaryota; kingdom Metazoa; phylum Chordata; class Mammalia; order Cingulata; family Chlamyphoridae; genus Cabassous; species Cabassous unicinctus. The sequence continues at coordinate 8,401 of JAQZBX010092115.1, forward strand.
ACTTCCATTGCCCACTAAATATCCCATTTGATCTATTCTATTCCTCCCTCCCACTCCCTTTGGGGTCCACAGGGATCCCCTGGTTTCACTCCTTAGATGACAAGATTCATAGTTACCTGCAACAACACATAGATCTTAACACACTGGTTTATCCTCCCCTATTAGGAACTGCCCATGCTCTCAAGAGACTCCCACCACTCTGTTTGTGAACAAATTGGTCCTCTGCAAGATGGGAGTCCTACTCCTTCTGCTGATTATGTGGGTCTCCGCCCACTGATACAATACAATATGACAAAATAATCACTCACACACTCCATAGAAGTGTGCTCCAGGTATGCCCTCTCCAGAATGCCCCCCCATCCAACACCCTAAACCAGAAACCCTTCCTTGTTATATTACCATAAGATCATTCCCAACTTTGTACTTTCAACCATATACCCGCCAATCCCCAGTGTTCACCTTGTCTCCCAACCCTCCCCCAGTTCCCTGGACCTTCCAACCCACCATCCCCAATCTACCCACCTGTCAAACCTGCACCACCCAGCCCAATAATATCACTACCCTCCTGTCATACCCATTAAATGAGCAACTACACACTTTCACCTTACTATAGATTATGTTTGTATGGGAGTTGGCTCACAACCTCCTTTGCCCTTTCTATTTAATGCATATCTTCTAGCAAAACTTCAATGTACTAGAAGATTTGGTAAGAGACTTTTCATTTCATAATGAGCAACCAAAATAAGAAGTTTGTGATTTCATTCCCATGAACCCCTCAATGTCATTTATGAGGGTTGGAATCAACTTATTCCAAATTCTTGTTAATACTGTTTATTAACCTCCTCACATGAACTAGAATGTTTTGAATGGCATCTAGAATATTGAATTCTTTACACAAGGTTTTCAATTGAATTTGCCCAGATCCACCTAATCATTATCAAGATCAGGAGATAACTTTACAAAATATATTTCAACTTGAAAGCTGAAAGTACTCCATGATCTCCATCAGAGCTCTTGGGTGACCAGGTACATTGTCAATGAACACCTGTATTTTTTAAAAATCCTTTTTTCTGAGAAGTAACTCTCAATAGTGGGCTTAAAATAGTCATTAAAAACATTGTAAAGAGATATTTTGTCATCCAGTCTCTGTTTTTCAATTTAGAAAGCACAAGCAGAGTAAGGTTAGCATAACTCTTAAGGGCTCTAGGATTTTCAGATTGGATTCAATTTAAAGTCACCAACTGCATTAACCTTAAAAAGAGAGTCAGCCTGTCCTTTGATGCTTTGAAGCCAGTCAATGGCTTTCCCTTTCTAACTATGAAAGAAAGGATCTTCATCTACATTTCAAAACTGTTGTTTAGTGTAGCCACCTTCATTGATGACATGAACTTGGAGCTTCTACATCAGCTCTTGCTGCTTCCCCTTGCACTTTTATGCTATGCAGCTGAATTCTTTAAATCTCATGAACCAATCTCTGCTAGCTTCACACCTTCTACATCTTCTTCACCACTCTCAGGCTTCATAGAACTGAAGAGAGTTAGTGACTTGCTCTTCATATGGATTTGGCTTAAGGAAATGTGATTATTCCATTTTTAATCTTCTATCCAGACCATTAAAACTTTCTCCATATCAACAATACAGCAGTTTCTCTTTCTTATCATTCATGTGTTCACTGGAGCAGTACTTATAACTTCCTTCAAAACCTTTTCATTTGCATTCACAACTTGCCTGTTTGACACAGGACATTTAGCTTGTGGCCTATCTTGGCTAAGCCAATTTATCAATTAAATTCACCATCATATATGGGCATAGTGTTTGGTTTCCCAAAACAATTGCAATAATAACATCAAAGATTATATATCACAGTTCAACATAACATGTAGAATAAAAGTGAAAAAGTTGAAATATTTGAGAAATACCAATATGTGATTCACAGACATGATGTGAGCACATATTATTAGAAAAGTGGCACCCATAGACTAGCTCCATGCACATTTGCCACAAATCTTCAATTAAAAAAAAACCAAAACAGTATATGTGAAGTGCTATAGGATGAAGTGCTGTAATACATGGTATTCCTCTATTGGCAAAGCTATTTAATCTTTTTAGTAATTCTAAGTTATATTTTTAAATAAGGATATATATAGATTTATTGATGCTCTTGCTTTCCTTTCATTATAGTTGCAGACCATAAAGATAAACAATGATTGCTAACATAAATTTAGTAAATACATATCATAAGTTTTCTACAGAATTTTCAGAGTGAAGTGGCTAGGTAAAAGTACAAAGGTTTTACTAAAAGTTAAAATCATATATGATGATGTAGTTTAAGGATAAAAATTGAAAGGTAACATTCATTTTTTTTCTTTATGGAGAGAGAGGCAGATCAATTTTATCTGCTGAATATCATATCTATAATTTTTTCACTCAAAGTTGATAATTTTTTGTATTTGCCATTATGTCTAAACTATGGACACATACTGGATTCTTAATATAATTGACACGTAGTCAATATCAACCATTTATTCATTCAATAAACATTCATTGAATATACCGGGATTTCAGGATTGTATCACTAGTCAATATCAAAACATGATATAAATTTGAGAAAAATTTTTATATATAAAATTGCTTCTAAGTTCCTTCCAGATCTTTTTATTATATGTGAATCAGTAGCTATGCTCTGTGATAACTCAATACCAACATTACAACTCATGGATATGGAAGAATTGAATAGGCAAACTCATCAAATTAGAGTCTAGAATTTAGTTTAACAGGGGACTGTGCAGGGGTTGAGAACAGGGAGTTAAGTCTCAAAATGACCAAGACTATTTTGGACAGTGGGGAAGTTTTGGTAATGAATGGTGGTGATTGGTGCACTGCATTGAGAATGTAATTAACGGCACTGATTTGTAATTTGAATGTTGTTAAAAGGGAAATTGTGAGTTGTATTTATGGTACCAGAAAAAAAAATAAAGGAGCCAGAAGTGCAGGGGCAGAAGTCCTACCCTACCTGGACCTATTTTTTTCTCTTGAGATGAACCATGCATCAATATTCTTGCCCTGGGCATCATTTAAATGGGGTGGCATTCAGTATTTTTTCTTTTATCTGTATGTTTGTCAATGATGTCATTAATCAGGTTGAGGAAATGTCCTTTTATTTCTTAGTTTTTAAGTGGTTCAACCAGAAATGGCTTTTGGTTACGCCTTTGGACATGATAATATATTTTCACTTCTGGCATATTTAGTCTATTAATGTGATTTTTATGCTGATTTATTTTCTTATCTTAAAACAACCAAGATTTTATGGGTTAAATGCCACAGGTTGTGATGTATTATTTGGTAATATATTATGAAATTAGGTTTGATAAAATTATCTTAAGGATTTTGCTGCATTATTCCTATAGTGTATTGTCCTGAACAGAGGTGAGGTAGAGCCAGTGCCTGGATCAGGTGCTGGCTACTGAGTAGAAAGCAGAGGTGGGGGGGAATCCCTGACTTCATGTCTAAGGCTATCATTTGTTGTTGGCTGCAGGCCATAAAAAACACATACAAACTTAAAAATATCTGGAATGGGTTTACCAGCCACACTGCAAATCCTGCTGTATAATAAAAATATAGTAGACTTAAAATTGAAGATAAATTATATAGCTGAGACAATATGAATAAATAGATAACCTTCAAAATGTGTAGTTTTAGGAATCATTTTGGTAATCACATATATAATTTTACATTATTGTTTAATGTTTTACTTCATGCATATCATTTCTTGAAAACATTTTCTAAGCACTAGGATAACTTATATTCCTTTTAATTTTTCACATTTATTTTATATTTGCATCTTGACCTAGCATGCAACACAGGATCAATAAATATTTGTTGTATATAAATGAGTGCATTTTGATCCAT
>JAQZBX010092116.1:0-12310 GCA_029593785.1 Cabassous unicinctus
CTAGTGAAGATGTTGTGAGCATTGTTTAAATGACTACAAAGTATTTAGAATATTATACCAACTTATTAGATAAAGCAGTGGCAGGGTTTGTGAGGGTTGATTCCGTTTGAATGAAGTTTTACTGTGGGTAAAATTTTATCAAACAGAATTGCATGCTACAGAGAAACCTTTCATGAAAGGAAGAGTCGATCAAAGTGGTAACTTCAAAGTGGCAATTTCTTAAAAAAAGAAATTCCCACAGCCACCTTAACCTTCAACAACCACTAGTATGATCAGCCAGCAGCCATCAATATTGAAGCAAGGCCCTCCACCAGCAAAATGATTACAACTTGATGAAGTCTTAGATGATGGTTAGCATTTTTTACCAATAAAATATTTTTAAATTCAAGTCTGTACATCGTTTTTTAGACAAAATGCTACTGTACACTTAAACTATAGTACAGTGGAAACATAACTTTTCTATCAACTTGGTAACCAAAACTTTCATGTGACCCACTTTGCTGCAATATTCATTTTACTGTGGTGGTCTAGAACCCACTTGAAATATCTCTGAGGTATACTTGTATGTAATTAAGTGGTGTTCATTACATTCACAATGTTGTGCTACCATTACCACCATCCCTTACTAAAATTTTCCATCATCTCAAACAGAAACTCTATGCCAATTATGCATTAATCTACCATTCCCCACACCCACTACTGCCCTTGGTAACCTGTATTATAATTTCTTATGCTGTGAATGTGCATATTCTAATAATTTCATGTAAGTGAGATCATATATTAAAATTTATACTAAATGATCACATCAAAACACCATATTATAATCACAGTGAAGAATAAATAAGGAAAAAGAGGTAAACTTAAAAAATTCTGTGTATATGTATTTAGAAACAAAAATTGATATTTGAAATAAATACAAACAACATATATCCTTCACGGCAACAAAAGAAAAATAGAAAATGTACTAAATGCATAGAGAAGTTAAAGGATACAAAAAAATTAAAAGATAGTATTCCTGAAAAAATGTATAATATTAATTTTAAATAAATATCAAGTAAACTTTGTTCATTAAAAACATATTTGAAACTTCCATGGATATGTGTGGAGTGGGGAGCTCAAGGACTCAGTCCTTCCACCAAAATAAATATTAAACAGGAAGGGACTTTCTAAAATAACTAGTTTGATGTTCTGTTCACTAGAGAAACACTGTATAGCATCAAGGGAAAACCTGGAGGAAAAGGCTGATAAACTATGGTAAAACATGGTAAATTATTCTCTCCCAGTGTCAGCTACCAGCACCCATCCTTCACTCTATTGGTACAGCACCTTGAGGAACAGTCCTTGGCTAGCTCACTGATCACAGAAAGGGATGTAAAAATCCTCTTTCCCAAGAACAGGAGTGGGCACTGCTGATCAACAATTATGGCTTTTGATTAGGATATCTGGGGGCCAGCTTTGAAACAGCTATTATTTCAAACCATCCAGGACAAAGGAAGCTACAGCTATTCTTTCAAACTTCCCTTGTCAGGAGCAGATGTGGCAGATATGAAAAAGCATTGTTTCCTTAGGACTACAAGGAAGAGTTAGCTGAAAGGTTGTATTTGCTGGGCAGGCCAGGAAAGCTCAACTTTAGGGAGCCATTGGAGAAGATTTAGATGACATTTTTGGCATAAGATTGCATAGATCACAATAAAACTATGCTAATTTTTTCTGACTGCCTAATCAGTTTGCCTTTCCAAAGCATTATGCATTCATGGATGCTATGATAAAAATTACCTCTATTTATAAATATCAAATTTATGCAATACATCCTTCTTAAACTTTCCACTTCCATTACAATATCAAAAGCTTGATACAAACTATCACAATAAAAGTGAAACATTGTGAAACAAAGAAGAGAAACTTCTGTATATACTCCCAACTAATTCCCTAAAGTAGTAATCTTTCCCAAATTTGAATGCTTGTTAGAATGTATGTTAATACATGCATCTTTAAGTTAGTTTTCTCTATTTCACTTCATCTCTCATTAAAAATACTGTTTCCTTCTTTAGCTTGGGCAAATTTGGAACTGTGAGTGGCAACCTAAACCAAACTCAGAGTTCATGGATAATAAAATTAATCCCAATTTGAAGACGTATGAAAGAAGCTCAGTTATCCCATTAATTCATTTTATCCTGATATTGTATTTTTGTAAATTTTTAGAACTTACTTTTAAAAATGCAGGAAATGCAATAAATTTAGTTTCACTTGAAAAAAGCTATTTGGCAATATAACTAGTTATATTTTCTTTAGGAAGGGTGCATTAAAGTAGATAATTGTGAATCAAGGAATGCATGCATTTCAAATAAATAAAATAAGGTTTTCATAAAATCCTAAAATCATACCACAAAACAAAATTTAAACATGAAGAGAAAAGGGTAAAAACTGAGACACAAAATATATTTTATTTTATTTTGATTATAAAAGAATGCAATATTTGAGAATATTAAGAAAAGATAAAGAAAAAGGCATGCAATATTTTAAAGAGAGGACAATATTTAAATTACTGGCTGTATCCCAAACCCTGACAGTATATTTATACACATATTTTTACCAGTGGGTTGACTATGCATGTTTTTAATTACTTTTTTAAAAGTATGGTAGTTTGAGGCTTTTATGGATCCCCACAAAAGCATTTCCTTAGAGATAATCCATTCCTGTGTGAGTGAAGCTATTGCAGGTAGGATATTTTGATTAGGTTTACTTGGGGCATGGCCTGGGGTGGGTCTTAATTGTCTTAATTTTCTCATTGGAGTCATCTGTAAATGGGATGAATATGGAGATATACAGAGAGAAAGGCACAGGAGCTGAGAGAAAAAGCCACTGAAGTCAGAAGTTGAAAGCAAGGAAAAGGAGAGAAACCCTTGGAAAGTGCCATGTGCCTTGCCATGTGACAGAGGAGTCCAGGATTGCTTGTTGTTTGTCTTCCAGGAAGATGAGACCTGATGACACATTGATTTGGATATTTTCACAGCCTCAAATCATGTGGTTTCTAAGTTAATAAATCCCCATAGTAAAAGACAAACCTTTTCTGGTAGACTGCATTTTTGGAGCTTAAAAAATTAACACAGTAAATATTTAAGCAAATTTGACATTAGTAAATTATTTTTAAACATCTGATTTGATTGTCTTTATTTTATTCTGTGGTAGAAATTTGTTAAAACAGATGGGTTATTTATATTTTGAATATTAAGTTTCATTAGTTTAGTTCCTTCAAAATGCTGTGTTATGAATTTCTATGTATAATATCTGACTATAGATCATGTCCTTTTGAATACAGGCTTTAGTTGTAGAAGTTAGTATGTACAAAGTTGAACCCAGCCCTATTTTAACCATCTCTAAAATAAATAAATAAATAAATAAATAGTCATCATATGTAATGTGCCCCTACCAATTTAGGTTAGAAATCCCATAACTTTAGACTCCTCCTTGTCATCTTTTACTCATAACCAATCAATCATCAAACTATCACTTTGTGTTGGAATACATCAACATGTTTCCAACTGAAGACCCATATTGGATTCTGAGCTATGCATATCTGTATTTTGGATGCAGAAATAATTTCCTCATGTATCTGTCCACTACTTCTCAGACCATCTTCCATCATATTCCTGTCTTGGGAACAGTTTGAACATCAGTTATTTGTTGTCAAAGTCTAACCAAGACTTGTCAGAAAATATAAGCAGCCCCTCCCAGGAAGCTTGGTGGGTAAATTTAACCTCTGGTCAGGTCAGCCTTTCCCCCCAAGGCCAATTAAAAGACCCAAAAGGAAACTGCACCATGAAAGTAAGGTCTCCAATCCTCAGCTCCTCTAAAATAGAGAGGACTGCTTTTCCTAATGCAGTTATCCCTCTGCTAAACAATTAGGAAAGGGCCAGAAGTTGTCCAAGGGAATTGCTTTGGAGTTCAGCACACAAAGACAGTGCTAAACAACACTCAGAAGGGTGAGGGACAGAGAGATAAAGAATCTGAAACAACAAATATGAGTTACCAAACACTGTGGTGGCCAGGAAATGTTCCCCTCCCCCATCCCAAGATTATAAGTTGGTGTAAAACTCATGGGTTACTGCAACTGAGAGGATACTATTCAGAATGTCAAATATCAGATAGAAATGGGGAGGGGGGATATGTCCTCCTATATTACAAGGGAAAAGGGAGGGTATTGCAGGGGGACTTCACTTCAGTTAATTTGGCCTGCAGAGTTCATTTTGAATATTGGCTCTGCCCAGACCAAAACACAGGAAAGAAGAGTTTGAATGAAACACTTCTGTGCAAAGGTTCATTGATGAGTGCCATCTGCTGGTGGGTCTGGAAATTGAATGGAGAAAAATTGCTTTAAAGTCTGTAAACACAAACTCCAGAGAAAAAATTGGTCCACCCTTAGTGAGCCCCAGGCCTGATTTTGAAAACTTAAGCTGGACAATATTAAAAAAAAAAATTAGAGTCATTCTTAAGATGATGGTTTCTTCTCCCTGGGGAATTATGGGGACCCACCTTTTTCACAGGCTTGTACTAAGGCCATTTTCTTGGTTCCACTATCATCAAGCATCTGGTTGTTGACCAAGCTCCAGACTTCACCTTCCAAGAGTGTTGGGATGATTGCCAAACTTTACCCAATTTTTGGGTTAGACTCTTAGCCACCTAGTACAGTGAAGTGACGACAACATCCTCCCTAACATTTGGCATACAGGCTCAACCCTCTCAGAGCAATGAGTTGACCATCTGACCTTCCCTAGTCCATGGAGGACAGGTCCACCCCTCTCAGACTACAGGGTGCTGGCCTTACCTGATCTAATCCCTGAGGAATGTGTTCCACCCTCTTTTTACCATGAAGTGGAAAAACTATCCCTAAAGATCAGTCAGGAACACCCAACCTCTTCAACTGCTGGGACAAACTTACCCTCTCTGTACACAGGGATGGGGATCTTCTCTTAGCCCAAGGTGATATCTTAATTCCAGATATCAGCTTCCATGGTTTTCCTCTTAAAGCTGTTTCTCCTTCAATCTCTCACTTCCCTGTCCCTTTAGTCCAAGCTGATAGTTGTTTAGTTTAGTTCATACCACTCTCTCAAAAAGCTAGTTGGTTTAGCTTGAAAGAAGCAGGGGTCTAAGTCATCAGACAGTAAGACTTTCCAAAAATCTTTCCTAAATCACTGCATCTTCAATCTTGATTTACAAGTTCCAAGTTTAGTTAAGTCCTCAAATGTGGCACTATCTTCTGGGGACTTGATTTCCAGAGGTTTGAAATTTCTGGAATCAGTTTCTGGTTTCTTTGTGCCCAACAATTCAGTCCTCAGCTTATCTCACTAATCTAGTATTTTGCTATAAGCTGCAAGGAGAAGCCAAGCCACATTCTCTGAGCTTACTTTGGAAAGCTCTTCAGCTAAATTCCCAGGTTTGTCAGTTTCAAATCCTGCCTTCCATAAAACACCAGGAGTTAATCTTGCTATGTTTTCTGCAACTTTAAAACACAGATAACCTTTCCTCCAGTTTCCAATAATAGTTTCATCATCTACTACTAAATCCTCAAAAAAAGTCTCTTTAGGGTCCATATTACCCCCAAAATCCTCTTCAAAGCACTGTAGATAATTTCTAACAAGCATCTCACAATTCCTCCAAAAAATACCTCTTATCCATTTATAAAACCATTCCAGAATTTTGGTAAATGTAAAAGTACTACCCCACTTCTGGTACTATATTCTGTATTAGTCAGCAAAAGGGGTGCTGATGCAAAATACCAGAAATCTGTTGGCTTATATAATGAGTATTTATTTGGGGTAGAATATTACAGTTACCAGGTCATAAAGCATAAGTTACTTCCCTCACCAAAGTCTGTAGCCAAGTGTTGGGGCAAGATGGCTGCCAATATCTTCCAAGAATTCAGGCTTCTTGGGTTCCTCTCTTCCTGTGGCTCTGTTACTGTCCAGGCTCAGCAGCTGTGTTCTCTACACAAGGCCAGCGCTAGATTATCAGGTGAATGGCTCTGTCTCTCTTCCCTGGGATTCTGTCATGTCTAAGGAGCCATATCTTTACGTCTGTGTTCTTCTCTGTGTTCACTTCCTGGGCTCCAGCTCAAAACTCTCAACTCTGTCCGTTGCCATGTCTTTTCTTTGTGATTCCCTGCTCACCAAGGGGTAGGGACTCAAAACCCTACTGATGTGGCCCAAAGTCCTAATCATAATTTAATCAATTGAAAACAATACCTCTGACAGACCAGTTTACAAACATATTCTGATAACTATTTTTGGATTTCATAAGCAATGTCAAACTGGTACACAAGAACAGAGCATCTGAACTGTAAAAGACAGAACAGAAGGATGAGAATGGAAAGAGGGAACAAGTTCTCAGGAAATGAAAGACAACACAAAATATACAAACTTACACATTATTGGTGTCCCAGAAAGAGAACAGAATGGAAAAGAGGCAGAAAGAATATTTGAGGAAATGACCAAAATTTTCCCATCCCTTTTGAAAGATGTAGATATCAATATCCAGGAAGGATAAAAAAAAAAACAAATAGAATTAATCCATAGATAACTCCCTCAGACCTCTACAATTCAGAATGACAAATATCAGAGATAAACAGGGGATAATGAAAGCAGCAAGAGAAAACCAATTCATCACAAACAAGAGATCCTTAATAAAATTAAGTGCTGACCTCTCATCAGAAACCGTGGAGATGAGAAGAAAGTGGTATGAAGTATTTAAGGTACTGAAAGAGAAAAACTGCTAGGCAAAAATTCTGTATCCAGGAAAACTGCTTTTCAAAATAAGGGTGAGTTCAAAGATTCACAGAAAAACAAAAATGGATAGAATAAGTTACCAAAAGACCAGCATTACAGGAGATATTAAAGAGAGAGCTGCTGCCTGAAAGAAGAAAACAAGGGTGATAGACTTGGAGAGAGTGAAGAAATGAAGATTATTAAGAAGAGTAAGTTAAAGGGTAAAAAGATGGACAGTAGTTAGATATATCAGAAAATCAAAGGAGAAAATTTGTGAAGTAAGTAATGCCTTTGCAATAATAAAATTGAATCTTAATTGCTTGAATTCCTAATTGAAAGATATAGACAGTTAGAATGTATGAAAAGAATACAATCCACCTATATCCTGTCTACAAGAGATTCAACTCAGATGTAAGAACATAACTAGGTTAAAGTGAAATTTGGAAAAAGATATTGAATGCAAATAATAAATAAAAAAGAGCTGAATAGTGATACTAATATCAGGTAAAATAGATTTTAAATGCAAAACTCTTATAAGGGATGAAGAATATCATTACCTATTAATAAAAAGGACAATTCACCAAGAATACATAAAATACTAAATATGCTCCTAACCTAAGTGCCCCAAGATACATGAGGCAAACACTGGCAAAACTGAAGGGAGAAATAAATGCCACTACAATAGTAGTAGCAGACTTTAACTACTCTCAGTATTGGATAGAAACTCTGGACAGAAGATAAACAGAGAGATTGAATAATAAAATAAATGAACTATAGCTAACAGTCATCGATAGAGCATTGCATCCCAAAATACCAGGCTATATATTCTTTCCAAGCAGTCAGGGATCATTCTCCATGATAGACCACTGTTGGGTTTCAAGACTCAATAAACTTAAAAAGAGTAAATTATACAAAACGCTTTCTCTGATCATAACATAATGAAGCTGGAAATCAATAATGGATGGAAAAAGGGAAAATTCATGAATAAATGGAGATTAAATAACACACTCTTAAACAACCAGTGTTTCAAAGAAGAAATTGCAAGAGAATTCAGCAAATATCTTGACATGAATGAAAATCAAACCTACAGGACACCACAAAAGCAGTGCTGAGAGTGAAATTTATAGCCCTCAATTTACATTAAAAAAGATGAAAGAGCTAACACTGAAGATCTAACTGCACACTTGAAGAAACTAGAAAAAGAATAACAAACTAATCCCAATCAAAGATGAAGGAAATAAATGGTAAATATGAGACCAGTATTTATTGAAATTGAATAAACAAAAATTGTAAACCAAAATGGAAATAGGCTGTTGGATGGACATATAGGAGAGCTCACATTTGTTTCTTCACAACTTATCACTTATAAATTAAGATCCTTCTTTCTAATGCACAGTTTACTTTATCCTATAGATTTAGTGATAATGAGTAACATTTTAAACCATTCATGTGCCTGAATAGCAGCATAACACTTAGATGTATATAAGGAGGAGCAGAAAAGTCAATTAATCATAGCACATTTGGATCATATGACTAACAAACTGGAATTTTCTGAATAGAGAGGATTTACTGTAAATTTCCTATTAATCTTATACATACACACACACACACATAATGAAATACAAAGATAAACTCATATTGTCAATATATATTCTAAAATATGAGGTAAATAATGAGGAGAAATACCTGGTGTTCTTGATTCATTGAATAATCCTTATTTTTCTTTTTAATGCATAATATCATCAAGAATTAACCACTTCTCATGGGTGAAAAAATTTCCTCTTGGATTTTTCTGAATCATGGGAGTACAAAATTTTATAGTAATTTACCAGATAGCCCTTATGGGGAATGTTATCATTTTCACCGTAACTTCCTTGGACCCATGCCTCCCCTAGCATTTGTATTTCTTATTAAGGATCTGGCTAACTTTCGTTTTTGCTTCATTTCTGCCATTTTGCCAAAAATTCTTACTCCTTGACCCAAAAAATCTCCATTTCACTCTTTATTTGCTTCACTTACCTCTTTTTGTTGCTGTTTTCACGTGCTGGAGAAATGTTTTTCCTTCTGGTCATTTCCATTAACCTCTGTACTGCCATTTGTACTCTGAAGTCATCATGAACAGGAACACATATATATGGATGTTACTGAGTCTTGGTTCAACAATGGCTTTATATGACACAAATACACTTTGTGCACATTTACTTTATTTTACTGTGGACTCAATGAAATTCCACAGTTTTTTGTGATTTTTCCCAGTTACTACCTATTTCTACTTAAAAGCATATAACTGAGGCAGGTTAGGATGGGGAATAAGTGAAGGCAGTTGGATCGAGAAGCTGTAACCACCACAGCTGAAACCCTACCAAGAATCTGGCCACAAGATCAAACCCGGAAACCCCTTGAGGGAAGGCAATCAGATTGAGAACAAAGTCCTAATTATCACAGCTGAAACCTCACCAAGAATCTCTTCATGAGATCCCATTTGAAAGTCCCAGGTAAGAAAGCCCCAGAGGACTCCAAATGGGAAGCCTTCCCTATTGGTCCCTTGAAGAGGATGCAGGATCAACCTAAGTGGACTGTGTTATACGCCAGTGGGAAGCCCAGAAATGAGCCAATCCAAAATGCTGCTCATCTCAATCTCTACTTAGCATACAGGAAGGAGGAGGAGCCATTATAAAGCCTAACTCAAGTTCCAAGCCCATGCATCTTGCCCTTAAGTACACCTGCACTCAAGTCTGGAGTGTGTACTCTCTCTTTTGCTTTACATTAAATTGTTTACTTACTTGCTTAAAATATGATGTGTCCTTGAATTCTTTCTCATGAAGTAGAAAGCCCAACCCGGCAACCTAAGTACAAAATTTGTGCTCATTCTTGTTAATGTAGTACTTGATTTATGATCCTTTATCTGCATTCTAATCTCATACATCTACATCTTTTCTACTATCAGAAAGTTTCCCTCCACAGAAACCACACCTGGCAGATTTGCACTTTTCCTTTCAACTGTATTCATTATATACCTAAAACCCATTTTAGTGTCTGTAAAATTCACTGATATCATTCTATCTGCTTTCTGTTTTTTGTTGTCACCTCCCCTTTATCCCATCATATATAGCCTAAGAAATCAGGCCATGAAGACAGGTGTGTTGAAGTACATCACAAGGAATCTGTTGACAAAGGAAAATATTCCTATATTTACAAGTATAGAGGCAATTCCCTTATAACATATGTGTTAATACAGGGTTAATCTAAGCTGGTCTGTTGCAACTCTGTGCTTATCTATAGGTTTACCTGGAAATATTTTGCTGATCCTTTGTCAAATTTCAATGAAATATACTAACTAGCAATTGAAGAAGTCATGTTTGCTTCTGAAACATTACTGTTTCTGAGCTGTAATACATAACATGGTAGGCTGAATTATGTACCTCAAAGGGAAATATGTTTTTACTATAATCTTCATTATTTTTGGTTGAATCTTTTTGTAAGTAGTACTTTTAAAAGATGTTATTATTATTTAAGTTTTGGATAACAGAATCAGTATTGGTCATGGTTGCTGTTCCTTAAAGCCTTATAGATAGAAGGCCAAAGAAAGAAGTTAGGAGTCAGCAAAAACAAGAGAAGAGTAGACCCAAGAACAGAGAGAGTTTGCCATGTGATGGAAGTCAGAGATGCAAGCTAAGGAACTCTAAGGATTGCAGCAACCCAGCACCAGGATGCATCAGACGTTTGGTTGAAATAATTGCCTTGATGCCACCTTGATTTAGGACTTCTGACCTCCTAAACTATAAGACAAAAATGCTTGTTGTTTAAGTAAACCTTTTATGTGGTTTAGCACTATGCCAGACAGGGTCATACACACAAACACACATACCGGTAATAGCTATATAAAATGTACACACTGGTATATTGCATCTAATTTCTGTAATGCTAACCTAGTTTTCAGTTATTTGCCTATTCATTCATCCTGGCTTTGCCTATATGACCAGAAAGTTATAAAAGCCTCCTCTTCAAATAAGTCTGTGAATTCCCTGAGTACAAATAATTCCCAAGCTACTTGATTTGTTTCCTGGGAGGAAGTATGTCCTGGATGAAAGAAAAAGTTCACAGATAGCTGTTGTTGTATGTGCTACACCTTGGTAAGATTGAATTGAGCTTTCTTGTGTATGGATAAATGTAACTAAAGAAAGCACAGGAGGGACTCCTCATTTTAGGAAATGTAATCATTCCAATAGATATTTGGTTTTCCTACCCTTTAAATAATGTATACTTTGACTACATTCATTTGTTTATATCATTTTAACTTTTATGAAATATAGAAAGGTAACTTTTAAATTTGTATATAAATTGGAGAAATAAGTGTTTTCAACAATTTAACATTGCAATTTAATTTTTGCCCACCATTTAAAAAACAGATAGTGTTCTTGCTTCTCCATGTTCAATGAACAGTATAAGGGAACTCAATGATAGAGAATTGTTAGAGATGTGTCTTGTCACTATTCCCTTTTATCACTGCCAATTCAAATTCTGGCCCAAGAAATAGGTGGAGGAAAAAGGTGTTAGAAAACAATTTAGTGATTTCTCTCCACTAACTCAATTCATAGGAATACACATATTTTATATGATTTTCTTAAAGCTTTCTGGATCATGACCTTAAATGAATTTTACATGTGGAGGAAATAAGGCTTTTCAGAGAAAGAGAAATTATTTAGAATTTACTGGAGAAAATGTGAAGGATGATTTTACCTTCTGTGTGTTCTTGCTTTTATTACTTTCCAAACATTTATTCCACATAAATAATTGGCTTCAGTTTTAGAGGATGATATGTTGAACTTCATTTAACCAATACGATCTCTCACTCAAATTTATGATGTAGAATCAAAGACAGAATGTCAATATTTTCAAAAAATAATGGAGTTAAAACCCATTAATTTTTTTAACTGACATGTTAACTTCGTTTGTGTAATATTTTATCTTTATATTCAGAAACATATTCACTCATTTGCTTTGAAATCTTATTTTAAAAATGGCCAAATCTAGATTGTTTATTTATTCTAATATCTCTAATGTTTCCTGTCTTTGACACCTAAATGATTTTTAATACTGCATATAATGTGGGCATGTGTATATACCTTCATGTCAGTGTTTTTTCCTTTGCTATATCCCCATTTCACTATCTCTCTATATAAAGATGGAACAACATTGGATTTAAGACGCCAGTTTT
Source organism: Cabassous unicinctus (assembly GCA_029593785.1). NCBI lineage: Eukaryota > Metazoa > Chordata > Mammalia > Cingulata > Chlamyphoridae > Cabassous > Cabassous unicinctus. Next base: position 11,980 of record JAQZBX010092116.1, read on the forward strand.
CACCCAAATTCTTTAGATGGCTTTTGCTTCTTTCCCAAGGTTAGAAGGCTAATAGCTTCCAGTTTCAATGTCACTGATGTCTGAATATTTTGCAATGGCTGATCACAGGTTCACAGTGATTGCCATCTGGTTTAATTTGCATAGAAAATTCTGTAAATAGAAACACCATTCAAGTAAATAAATAAGGCATGGCATTGTGATTCAGGGTTAGTATCTGAATAATAACTTTCTAATATAGGTAAGTGGTCTAGATGTAACTTGAATGAGAACATTTTATACATATAAGATAAAAATTCACATTTAAAGTGTTTAATGCAGTGGAAAGTAACCA
>JAQZBX010092117.1:0-12309 GCA_029593785.1 Cabassous unicinctus
TTGATGACTCTGGGCACCGAAGTGGGAAAATGCCGATGAGAAGCTGGCAGGTGTCAGGGAGGGAGGGGCAAAGACTCCAGGGTCCTCGACACACAGCCCCAGGAATATGGTGATGACACTCTCGGTGGACTTAAATTTGGAAAAGGGAAACAGCTTGCTGGTAAGCATGCCCAATTTCAGGAGCCGGGGCTTCAAAGTGGAAGGACAAGGTTTGCAGAGCTGACAAGCAGATTAGAAGTCAGAACTTGCTCTGTAGATCTGGCTGCCTTTGGAGAGGTATTTTGGTGCTTTGGCTCAATCTTGCATTCATTTATTCAGTGGGGGATACTGAGTTCCTCATATATACCTGGCAGGGACAAAGGAGCCAAGGTGGCTGCCCTGAGGGGGTTACGGTCGGGGTCAGTGACGACCAGGCTCTCAGAGGAGTCCCTCTTGGGAAGGGACAGTGAGGGCCTGGGAGGTCACAGGCTTTCGTGACAACAGGCCACTCGTAGGGAGCCAGAAACCTACGCAACTGAAAGATTTCCTTATACACTGAGAAGAACAAGAGGCAGCATGGCGTGTTAGGGGAGGTGGGTAAGGAGTCGGGGCTGTTTCCCCTGCTGAGGGAGGTGGGTAAGGAGTCGGGGGCTGTATCCCCTGCTGAGGGGAGGTGGGTAAGGAGTCGGGGCTGTGTCCCCTGCTGAGGGGAGGTGGGTAAGGAGTCGGGGCTGTGTCCCCTGCTGAGGGGAGGTGGGTAAGGAGTCGGGGCTGTGTCCCCTGCTGAGGGGAGGTGGGTAAGGAGTCGGGGCTGTATCCCCTGTCCCACCAGCAGCTCTGCATCTTTGGGTCTCTCCAGTGAACATGTTGAGCTAAATCATCGCTCAGCTTCTTTCAGGCAGTGAAACCTCTAATTCATTGGTGTTTTATCATTTCCTAAGAATGGCAAAGGGCTGGACCCAATGGTTTCCGTTTAACAGCAGGCTTCATATGGTCTTTCTTCCTGAGAATTCTCCTCCTGGTCCTCCCTCACTGGTGCCAGGGGCAGGCGTGGATGCCTCAGCTCACCACCCCGCCACCTCCAGCCCAAGAGGAGAGTGGGGCCGTGAGGCGAGCTGGGTGGGCACTTACAGAGTAGCCTTTTCATAAAAGCAGACTTTGTGAAACATGCTGTGTCTCTCTCGTGAGGGGATCACGGTGGCTCTGCGTCTCTCGTTTCCTGCCCCTGCTCCCCCAACCCCTACCTGCTGCGTCTCCACATCTCCTCAGGCTTCTAGGCTGTGAGGGAGCAGGCCTGCACCACCACCGTGTCCTGGAAGCCCAGTCGCTGGGGGTCCAGGTGAACCTCTCAGGGCTCCTTCCGGGGGGGCTCCCAGGCTGAGATCACCAGAACCAGCAGGAGAACAGAAATGCCCCTCCATGTTCTAAGGGGTCTCTTTAAGACTGTCCCATCCTCCTGTTTCGCTGTCGTTGTTTTAATACCGGACACGCACACTTGGCTGCTAAGGTTAGAATCCCCATGGGTTCCATACCCTTTCTACTGCGTAGGATGCCCGCAGGCCGCTTGGCCCAGATCCTAGCAGGCTGCCGGTGCAAATGATGCCCCTGGTCAAAGGAGGGACAGGAGGGGAATGTGGACTCGTCCCCGCTGTTAAAGCACGTTAAGACTGTATTGCTCCACCACCATTTGCAAAATAAAGCCTAATAGAGCTTCCCTTAGTCCACATGTGGTTTTCACCTGCGACCACTAGATGGTGCCATCGGCCAACCCGTTTAGAAAATTCTGGCGCTCAGCAGTCTGCTGCCTGCACTTTCACCTGTCACTGTGCTTTCACTGGTATCGTTTGTTCCTGTAACTAATACATAATATAAATGTGCATTTTTTACTCTTAAACTTTGTCATGCAATGTAAGAAATGATCCTACTCTAATGAGATAAGACTTTTTTTTCTATGTGCTCTTTTTAAAACCACAGAAATACTTCCCAATGGTCTTTCCCCAACCCAGAACATTCCCTTGCTATGGCACACTAGGGCCTCAATCTGCTTTGCCAGCTTCTGCCTCGAGCCTGACTGCCCAGCAGTGATGACCACTTGTGCGTCTCCGGTCACACCAGGCTGTGGCTTGCCTCCTGCCTTTGGCACAGGCAGTACAGGTTCCCTCTACTGGTTCTGCCTCCCCTGCCTTCTTCACCTGCCGTCAAGGTGCCACTCAGGCCCCCTACCAGGTCACCTCTCGTGACCTGCTCCCACCTCTGTGACCACGAGACCCCGTCCCCGCCCCCGGCACAGAAATGTCCTCCAAGCAGGTTCATCTCTCCACTAGGCAGTGCCTTAGAGGGGGCAGGTTTGCTCTCCTGCTGCAGTGTCGGCACGAGGCGGAGCCCAGGGTCGGATTGCTGGGGCTCAAATTGCAGCACTCTTGCTCCTTAGCTGCTTGGCCGTGGGTGCGTTATTTTGACTTCTCTGTACCTCAGTTTCCACGTGTGTGAGATGGAAAGACGCGACCTACCTCACAGGGGGTCTGTGGTGAGGATTAGATGAGTGACTCTCTGTAAAGGGGTCAGAACGATGCCTGGTAGTCAGGGCTTCGCTGCTGTTAGGGTGAGGACTTGTGAGATGTCTGGCTGCAGCTACTGAATTGCAGGATGTCCTAAGGTCATGCATTTTGCAGTCATAAACACTGCTCTTGGAGTCCCATGAATGGAGCAGGTTGGTTTTTATTATTTTAGTAGACACTTTTTGCAGCATCTTGTTGTGTACCTCCAGGGGCCATTCACCTAGAACACAAGGAAAGACAGAAAGACAACCCCTTCTCAGCCTTATTCTCACTCACCAGTCCCAGGGCATCTCTTTCTTTCTTTTTTTTTTTTTTTTTTACATAAGTTAAGTTGATTTGCTATTTGCAACCAGAGGGTCTTAACTAAGACAATTAATCATCCTTTTTATATTGCTATTCTTTTGTAAATGTAGTTGAGTTCTATGGACTGACAGATACATGCAGGTGAACGAGGCAGCCCTGCCCCTGCTTCCTCTGTGCACCCTTGTTTCTGGGAGGTTTTCACTGCAGGACTAGAAACGCAGTTGCCAGCAGAAAACCGCCCTTCCTGCTTCTGTGTTCTGAAAAGTTCTGCCTCCATGAGAAGAAAACTATGTAATGAGGACAGGGAAAGAGGAAATTGCTTGGGAGCTGAGAGGTGGGGGTGTCGATGGGTGCTGATGCTGTCAAGCCTGAGGGCAGGAGTGGGGTGTAGCGGGAGTCAGTGACTTGGGTAAGTGACCGATGCCACCGGCTTCACAGCCCCACTCGAGTGAGCGCCTGGTCTTCCCATGCTGCTCTGCTCAGACCCTGACCTGACTCTGACCCCCACCCTTCCTGCCCCTCCAAACCTTCGACTGTGTCCTCTGGGAGTCGCCGTCCCTTGTCCTCAAGCACTTCATGGACTGTCCTTTCTTGGCTCTAATTGAATCTGGCTGCTCATGGAGGCGCCTCCTTCCCTTATATCCCTTTTGAGAGGAGGCTGTGTCTCCTCCCACTCCCCAGTCACCCTGGAGCCTGGAGATGGCGTAGGTGCCCTCCTTGCTCCTCATTACTTCTTCCAAACGTGCTTGAAAGTGGCCTCCTTCAGAGCCACTTTCAAGCACATCATCAGAGTTACACCTCTCCCCCCTCTCCTACCAACCACCAACCGCCTCCCGTCTGACCCTTCTTGACTTCACTTTAAAAACTCCGCTCACAAGACCCCTGACGTGTAGTTCATCAGTCACCATCAGCACCACCTCTCAAAGTTCTGCCAAGTCCTCTGCTGCATCCTCCTGCTGTAATACATCCACCTGCGTGTCTCTTCAGCCACAAGCCTGGAATCTGTTGATTCTCCTTTTTTGCTGTCCGTTATCCCCTTGCCGCCTTCTCCTCACTTCCTCCTTATTTGGCCCAGCTTTCATGGTCCAGCATTATAACCACTCCCCTGCCTCTTTCACCTTCCGTCATAAAACCCATCCCTTGTTAAACCAGCGAGCAGCTTACTCTGAGCCTGCACCACAGCAATTGAAAATGGGGAAGAAAAGCACACGGCCTCCTTACCAAACTTCAGATTTGTGACCATAGACCTCAAAAAGGTACTCAGTGATGAAGGTCGATCCTGCTACATTTCCCTACTAATGTTGCCCCCCTTGAAGAGAGCTGCTATTTCACACTTTTCTCCCTCCTCAAATATCCAGCCCTTCCTCGTCCCTTCCCTCCACAGTTTCCGTGGATGATGTCTCCCCATAGTTCATGAAGAAAATAGGTGCAATCACATGAGGAGGACCTCTCCTTCCTCCACCACTTCCGCCTGTGCCGTTCCCTCTGCTTCCCATCCAGCTACAGTAGAAGAAATAAGAACAGCCTCACCTACCTGAGCACTAAGATCTTAGCCTCTTTTGCTTTTTCAAGACTTGACTCCAACAGTTATCTCCTTTCTTTCCTACATATCAGAGTTCTTCCTTCCAATTGGATCATTCTCATAGGAACAGAAACATGCCTCAGTATCACTCATCCTTTAATGGCCCTCCACTGACCCCTCTCCCCGCTTCAGTACTGCCCTCATCTCTTTTCCCCTTCACTGAAGAGTTGTCTGAACTCTCTCCACTCCCTCGCCTCCCAGCATCTCCTCCTTCAATCCAGTCAGGCTTTCATCCCCACCACTTCCCTGAATCAGCTCTTTCAAGGCTACTTTGGCCCACACTTGGCAAATCCAGTGCATCTTTTTCCTCATTGTACCCTGCCTCTTCGGCAGCTTTTGGCAAGGTTGACCTCTCCCTCCTTCTTGAACCACTCTCCTTTCCAGGCTTCTATGAAATCGCTTTCTTCTGGTTTTCCTCCTGCCTCACTGGCTGCTCCTTTGGTGGTTCCTCCCCCTCTGCCAGAGTTCTAACGTTGGAGTACCTCATTCTTCTGGTCTCAACCATTTTCTCTTCTCTCCCTATATTATTTTCTTGGGTTTCAAATAGCAAGAGGAACGTCTTAAAAGTATAAATCCCTAGACCCCACTCTAGACTCACTGCACGAGAATATTCAGGGATGGGGCCCTGAATACAGCTGGGACTTAAGGAATAAATTCTGGAAGCTCATTGAGGTGAGCCCAGCTTTCTGCTTTCAGTTTTGAAATGTCGAAAGCTTTGCTCTGAGATCAGGCATGTGATTATCATTTCTATTCAATATTATACTTGGAGGTACTAGCCAGTGCAATAAGACAAGGAAAAGAAAAATAAAAGGTACAAGGATCGAAACAGAAATAAATAAAATTGTCATTGTTTGTAGACAATGTGATTGTGTATGAGGAAAATCCAAACTAACTTATGGTCAAACTGTCAGACTTAGTAAGTAAATTTAGCAAAACCAATGACCATAGGGTCAAGATATAAAGAGTAATTGTATTTGTATATGTCAGCAATAAATAATTAGAAAATTTATAAAGGAGTATTACTTATGATTGCACAAACAAATTAAATACATGGGAATAAATCTAATAGAAGATGTGCAAGACCTCTAAACCAAAAAATACAAACCATTATTGAGAGAAATTAAAGTAGCCTAAATAAATGGAGGAGTATATACTAAGTTCATGGATTAGAAGAAGATGGTCAGTATTATAAAGATGTCAATTCTCCCCAAATTGACATGTAGATTGAATGCAATTCCAATCAAAATCCCAGCAGGGTTTTTGCTGTGGAAATTGATAAGTTGATTTAAAAATTTATATGGCAATGAAAAACATCGAGAACAGTCAACCTAATCTTGGAAGAACAAAGAAGACTATTACTAGCAGATATCAAGACTTACTATAAAGTTACAATAATCAAGACTTATAGTATAGACAAAAGAGCAATAGAACAGAATATAGAATCCAGAAAGAGACCCGCATGTATGCAGTGGCTGACACTGTAGTACGGGGGAAAGAATGACCTTTTCAATGAGTGGTTTGGAGCCAGTTGGCTTGTCCATATGGAATATTATGAATTTTGACTCCTGCCTCACATGATATAAAAAAATTAATTCTGATAGATTACAGGTTTAAAAGTGGAAGGTAAATAATAATGTTTCTAGATAAACATGGGAAATGTCTACCTTGGGATAGGCAAAATTTTCTTAAAGAATACTCAAAAGCTGTTATTAAGAAAAAGATCAGTAATTTGGGCTGCCTCAAAATTAAGTCTCTCTCATCATCAATACACCATAGAATGAAAGAAGATATGTGCAATACATAGTTCCAATGAAAAACTTGTTTCCAGAGCATATAAAGATCTACATTCAAATCAGTAAGAAAAAGAGAACATAATAGAAAAACAGCCAAAAGACTCGAACTGGCATTTCACAAAAGAGTGGTAGCCAAATGGCCAATAAACACATGAGCCTTAGGGAAATGGAAATTAAAGCCACAGCAAGATACCATTATGTACCTAAAAGAATGGCTAAAATTATACTGATGGTATCAAGTGCCAACAAAGATGTGGAGTAACTGGAAATCTTGCACATTGCTGGTGGGAGTATAAATTGTTTCCCAATATCAACATAAATGGCAAATGATGGAACAATTCTACTCCTAGGGAAAATGCCCAAGAGCAATGTGTATTATGTGTACTATAAGACATGCAGAAGAATGTTCTTTTTCTTGCATTTAAAATAAGACCCAACGGGAAACAACCCAAATGTCCATTAATAGTAGAAAGGACTGCTATATTGTATTCCGCTGTCTGTGTATATCGTAGGAGCGGTGAGGATGCATGAATGCTGCTACCTGCAACAACATACTTGAATCTCACAAGCAATGTTGAATAAAACCAGCCACAAAAAAAGCACATATTATATATTTCCATTTAGATAAAGTTCAAAAACAGGCAAAACTAATTTATGGCGATAAAATGCAGCATAGTGGTTATCTTAGGATGGAGGTGGAGGGGATTGATGACAGGCATTGGAGAGGGCTTCTGGGAGGTGGGAACAATCTATTTCTTGATCTGTGTGCTAGTTATATCACTTATGCTTTGTGTACTATTTCTGTATATGTGTTATAATTGAACAAAAGGACAATCCACTTCAAGAAAAAGAATTTACATTCTATATGTTCTGTCTAGGAAGGGTTGAGGCAACCTAAATACAAAGTACAGAGAGTGGGGTTTTTCTGTGAGTTTTTGTTTTGTTTTTCCTGAGGGCACAGACATCCCTCTTGTTCCAGAGATCCCCTTCTGGGGCTCCTCACCTGGGGTAGAAGCGCCGACTCACACAGGCTTCGTATCTCTCCCCTGATCACAAAAATTTCTTAAGGTTCATCTGTAACACGTTGCTACTCAAAGTGTGGTCCTTGGACCAAGCAGCATCAGCCTCATCTGGGAGTGTTAGAAATGCAGGATCTTGGGCCCCATCCCAGACCTACTGAATCAGAATCTGCATTTTAACAAGCTCCCCAGGTGACTTGTATGCATACTGCAGCTCAGGAAGCACAGACTTTTGTAGGTCTTCTTGGGTGTTGCTCACGTATTCCATGCCTTCACTCACCACCACCACCCCCGGACGCCTGCATCGTGCCCTCTCTATCCCTAAATAATCTCCACCACTGCTGTCCTCTCTACTGATGCTAGTCCTTCTCTGACCCTCACGATTTTGTTTGCTTCTCTGGCTTCCCCAGCACTGTGATGAATTGGGTCTAAACAGGTGGGAAAGTGAGTCTTCCTCATTTCCCCGCTAAATTCATGGAACAAGATGCAAGTCTACCAGGAAATAAAAAACTATGATGCTACATGGCTGCAAACCTCACTGGCAATAAACGTCCCAGCCCTTGTTTCCAGACTGTTTTCTTGCTTGCTTTCTGCTCTCACCCCGCAACAGGAGGTCAGACCCAGAAGGCTGGTGGGGCCATCCAGGTGAGGTTAGATGACCTACGGTCTCCCGAGGCAAGTGAGCCCTGAATTGTTAGGGGGTTCTGCTAGAGAAGGCACCAATGAATTGGTAAATGTCAGACAGAGTTTATGGGACCTCTGTGCCTTTTTTTTTTTTTGCTTATTTGGGCCAAACGTGAGCTCAGCAGCCTCAAATTCAGCTGCAGGGGCAGCTGGCCAGGGCGACCACTCGGCCAGCTGTTGTGAAGTTGGAGGGCTGCCCGAGCGACATCACTATGTCTGCAGGGCCATGTTCGTGCCACAGAGGCCCAGGGGCGGGGGGAGGGGGGACATTTCTGGAGTGGGCTGCCGCATGGAGGGAGCAGGGACGGGGTCCCCGAGCTCCAGGAGCCAGGGTCACCCCTCATCTGAGCTAATCCTAGAACACATCCCTGAAGCGGGGAAGGGGTGTGGATGAGACGATGGGAAATTCCATTTGCGGCTGTTCCACAGCCCGCTGTGCCTGGGCTCCGTGGGGGTCAGAGGCAAATTACGTGGCCCTGGCTCTTAAGAAACTTACGTCAGTTTGGATAAAATGGAGATGTTTAACGTTTCTGTCCATAGCTGTAAGATGCTTTTCTTTTTAATATTTTGCATCTTCTGGTTCAGTTTTCCCAAAATGTGGTAGGAGAGGAGACGGTACACAAACGTGGAAGCGTTGAGCCCCACGCTGAGAGGGCCACTGGGGGTCCCACAAGGATCTTCTCTGCCCACGTCCTGAGGAAGGGGCCTTGGCTCAGGGGTGCCAAGCAGAGCAAGGCCTGGGTCCTGTGGCATGTGGGCGGCCGCTGTCTGCCTCTGGTGAGGGGCCCCGCTCGGCACCCGGTCCTTCCACACCCAGAGCAGCGCAAGGAGTCGGAAGGTGCCAGGGGGCCCTCTGTGGCTCAGGGGAGCCGCGTTAGGCCACAGGTTTCTTAAAAACCTAGTCCTGGAGGCAGTACGCACAGCGGTTCAGAGCGTGGACCTGGGAGCCAGACCGCCTGGGTTCCCTCGTCTACTCCACGCTTACTAACTGGGTGACTTTGGGCAGGTGATTTAACCTCTCTGTGCCTCAGTCTCCCCTCCCTCATAGGTCGTTATGAGGACTATGTGAAAAGCAGACGGGAATTTAGTCCAGGGCCTGTCCCGTGGCTGCACATCATCAAAGCTCTGTTTCAGGGAAAATGGGGGAAACTGAGTGAGGTCTTGCTGCCCTGCCAAACAGGAAAGCCGCGAGCAATAATCTTAATAACAGGACGTTTGTGTAGCACTTAGTGGGGCAAAGGCGCCACGTACTTACGTATATCAACTCACTGAACTCCCACAGCGACCCCTACAGGTAGATGCTGTTACTATTCCCACTTGTGCAGAAGGAAATTGAGGCCTCCTGTCGTTGGTCCACAGAGACCCTGCTGAGTGTCCACCCCAGAGTCCCTGCCCATAGCTCCCGAGCCACGGCCCGCCCACCCACACAGGCAGTGCACTCCCACGCCCAATGCGCGCGTGCCCTTGGCGGCGGGTTTCTCTGGCCACGCAGACTGGCAGTTTAGGAGCATTGCTCCTAACTTCTTTTGTCTTTGGAATTCCTTTACTGGATTCTGTGGGCCTGGTGGTTACATGCTCACAGGAAACATAGCACATATCCCTGGGCCCCGTCCTTCTCTCTTTCACTCTAGGAAGTGCCAGCTTCACTTAGTGGTGAAGTCCCGGCTCAGGGATTGGCTCCCCAGCTGAGAACTGAAAGGAGAGCAAAACATGACCCGCAGTGGTAGAGGGAGCTGGGGAAGATTAGGAAACCCTAAGTTAGTCAGGCTCGTGGGCTGCACACTTCTGAGATTGCAAACAGACTTGGAGGAGAACTGGACCACTGGCCGGCATTGTCAGAGAAATAGCCTGTAACCTGGCACCTCTCAGCTGACATTACGGGGTTGGGTTCGGGTCATCCCCATCTCAACCGGACGCCTCTTACTGGACCCGAGATGCAGCCTCCTCCCTGCCCAGGCCGTGGGCCTCGTGCTGAGCCCGGGTTGGCGTGGCTGTCGCTGGGGTAGCAGGATTGGAGTTGCCCCAAACCGGTAGCAAGAGCAACTTAAGCAAAAAACCTGCGTAGGGCCATGTAGAAAGGAGCCACGTACCTGGCGGGCTCCGAGGAGCTCTAGGCGTCTCCCACGGCCAGCCCAGAGCAGAGCCAGAAGACTGGGGTTACCAGCACTGTCTCAACTTTTTCACTGACCCCCCAGTCTGAATTAGGCTATCCAGCAAGGTGGTCAGCAAATCTGCGGAGAGCACCTGCTATGCTTAAAGCCTGGGGCTGGGCACTGGGATACAACGGGGAGCAAGGCAGGTGTGAATCCTGTTCTTGGCACGTAAACTCAGACATTAGGCAAGTAATTTGCAGAAAAACTACAATGTGCACAGCGCTTTGAAGGAGAAATGTGGAGCATTTAACAGGGTTGGTTGCTCTGCACAGGCATTAAGATTTCCTAAACCTACTGTAAACTTCAGTTTTTAAAAAGTGGGCAAAATCAAGAAGTAAACAGGGAAGTGTTTGCGTATGTATTTTTATAATTTAAGGAAGCCCTAACTCTGTGAGAAGTAAGCCAGATCAAAAGACCACTCTGTTTGCAACACCCTGCACGGCTATGAGATAGAATCACTGAGTTCCCACTGCGTGTGCACACGTGCGCTCTGATACCAATAGCAGAAAGGCTATTTTGAATGACAGCTGATGTTTGTTTATGCATTTACACAAAAATAGTTTGCCATTATTGAACCAAATCACTATAAACCTATGGAGCCATTCGCTATCAAATATGGATATAAACACAGACTCAGCAGCACACATCCACCCAGATGTATGCTTTGTACATTGCTGTCACCCTCGTTAAATTTGAGAGAAAGAATCTTAGGTACTATAGGTCTGGCTTTATTACATAATGTTTACAGCATGCAGAGCACTTTCACAGCCTGTGTAATTTATATATGTTCCATCTCATTCTGATGTTCATTCAAGCCCAGAAATGGCTCACTTAAAGATATATTCAGAGATTTGGAAATTAGCGATTCAAGGCAGTGCATTGGAGCTTGCCTGTCTCGTTCATTTCTGCTGTGGATTGGCTGGCAGGCAGCTGCTGGCATTACACAATTGGCTTGGATGTGAAATGATCCAACAGAAGCAGACCTCTTCCTTTCCACACTGTGACTCAGGCTCCTGCCGTCAAGCTAAGCCGAAGGACGGAGGTCATCATTATACAACTACTCAAGTGTTAGCTTTCTCACAGATGTTGCTGTTGCAAAGAGCTATATCTAACATCTCATTTCCAGCAGATGCTCGTGAGCCTGCGGAAGCCTTGGGGATTTTTTCCCAAAGTTGTTGTAACAATGCCATCCGGAGCGATTTTTTAACACGGAAGAACACAGGGACCTCAGATGCTGGCACTGATGTGACGTACGGCTCATAAAACTTGTTTTGGAGGGTATAATCAGCTGGTCAACCAGGAAAGGAAAATGCCTTGGCTCTTAACGTGGAATATCAATTTACTGAGCACCAGGAAAGATGGGCTTTGCCCGGATCTTTGAATTGTGAAGTGGTTGATGTTAGGCTGGGAAGTGAGCGACTCCCGAAAAATATCTGTCCATCTTTAGATAAACACAAGCTCTGAAAATTGCCTGAGTGGGGCAGGACTCTAATGGAATTGCTGCAGTCTGCTCATACGCTTTCTTGGCATGCATTTTACTTTGCAATGCAGGGATGGCATAAGGATCATGAGAGGAATCATTTTATTATCAGCTTTTCTTAGCGATTAAGGGATGAAAAACCTGTATTCTTACCTGAGTGCATTAATTACAGGTCTCTTTCCTCCTTGTTTTAGTTTACAAGATGCTGGAATTGGATTTATCCTTGTCATAGACCGAAGGCAAGACAAATGGACCTCAGTGAAGGCGTCAGTCCTGCGAATAGCAGTAAGTGCCCTGTGCCCCTGGAGGCTCTGTAAAAGTCCCACCACCCTTCTCTGGGGTTAAGTGGCTGCAGCGTTTCCCTTCTAGGGACCCAGCTGTGGTTTCCTCTTTACAGTTCTGCAGCAGTTTTTGTTCTGGTTGGGTTCCTGCTTGAGGGCTGCGCTGTGGAGTCGAGCCCAGAGTGCCAGCCCCGTAGGGATAGAGTGGAAGTAAAGGGGACACTTGGAACCCTAAATCTCTTGGGTTCCTTGAAGAGCTACTGCAGACTTGTTTGTTTTCTCAGATAGGTTGACTGTTAAGGGGCCGGTTATAATCTGCAAACAATTTCACTTTACCAGGACAGCCTGTTAATTTCTGTGTTTCCCCAAATTTTACTATTTATGCACTCTTAAATGCGGCACAAAAATTATGAATAAGCAGGATGTTCATTGTATTACAGAGAATCTCCAGGCTACAAGTTTGGAATTATATAATGG
>JAQZBX010092119.1:0-12305 GCA_029593785.1 Cabassous unicinctus
AGACCTCTGGTAAAGGTAAACATTTGGGAATTTATGAGTTCCAGTAATATTGTATGTATTTTTGTCATGTTAATTCACTTTTTCCTTCCTACAAATTCTAAAATGCAGGCAAATATAAAGTAATGTTAAATCTATGGCTTTGGATATACTATGTATAAAGATATAATATATAACAAGTATAATTGAAAAGTGGGTGACAGAGGGGTCACATATTAACAATGCTTGTTAATATGGAATATAGTTAACACTATAATTATTATGGAATTTTTTTCAATTGTAACAAATGTAACATCCTAATGCAAATATTTACTAATAGGAAAAATTGCCAGTTATATGGGAACTCTATTCTTTCTAATTGGTTTTTTGGTAAAATATATCTGCTTCAAGATTTGAAAAGTAACAGAGAACAAATTGGGACTCTATATACTAACAAAGTGGTCAAGTAAAGAAGAATTAATTATAAATATATATACACCAAACAGTCCTAAAATATATGGAGCAAATGTATTCATATTCAAAGGGACAAATAGATAGCTCTTCAGTAAAAGTAGGAGATTTCAATATACCGCTTTAAATAATGGATAGGACATCTAGACAGAAGATCAATAAAGAAATAGAAAATTTGACAAAACAGAAATGTAAAATATTAATAAGAGGGAAAACTGCATGAGGGGGCATATGAGAAGTCTCTCCTTTCTGATGATTTTCCTGTAAACCAACAATTGTTCTCATTTCAAAAAACAGCAAAATTAGTTGCTGATAAAAAAATTTGTTTTGAATGAAAATTAGATGTTAGAAAAACTCGTGTCCTACCAGTAACAATTGTAATTTAAATATGTTAATTTTCCATAGATATAAGTTGCAAACATAAATTTTTAAGTATTTTCAATATTTCCTTAAAATGCAAAGGGCCCCTGGAACCAGAAGACAAGAGAACAGATGATTTATGTAAATTCTATTAAATTTTGTCTGCAATGTTTCAAAGAACTTCAAATAGTACAATTCTATACTTTTTCATATATTTTACATAACATTCCTTAAAAATAATAGTATGGATTTATTAGATGCCTGGCCATCATTTTCCCTCAAACCCATTTCTATATGGCAAATCTGCCTAGTTCTCCATTTTCTTTCATCCACCCTGAGTAACTCTTGCCATAACAGGGAATTTTTGTAGTCTCCATCAAACCAAACAATTCCTTCAGAGTTTTGCTCTGCTGGCCTAAAACACACATACAAAAAATGAGAACATGGAGTGATTAAATTTAGGCAAAGACCTGTTAAGATTTTCCAAACCTCTTGCTGAGAGTTCCCAGCCCTCGTGAAATCAACAATGTCCTACATCCAAGTTGAGGATGATTTCTGCTTTCACCATTTCTTCTCTAATCACCAAATGTTCCCTGCCAAATTTCATAGTCATGTTTATTTCTTGCAAGGCTATGAGGAGACTTCCATTTTTCAGCCTTCATTTCCAAGACTCTTTTTTTTAGCTTCTTAGCCTCTCCTTCATTCTGATACTTCCTGGCTGGGTAGCTATTAATAAGTCATCTTCAGAATAATGTTGAATGGCCAACTTTTCTCCAAACTCTTTGTGGAGTAATAACTCACAATCTGAAGGTATCTAACATTATTGTTATATACCAGGTAAGAGGATTGCTTCAAAGAAATTTTGTAAGATTCACACTGTGTGACACAACCTGTTTTAATTGTTTTCTTCATCAAATCCATTTTAAATGTATTCAATTTTCTTTAATTTAATACCTCATTCAATTTTGCTTGTTTTTGGTGGTGTTGATGGTTTTCCTTCCACTTACCATGTTAATACAAACTCATGTAAAATTCAATTTTACAGGAGTTGCATGATTTAATGATATATTGAAATGTAAATAATTTTATTTAAAATCTGATGTAAAATTGAAAATGCATTGACTCATCACTGATTAAGAAAATTTTTGAACGGTTCTCTTTTGTTAACAAAAATTTTCTGTTAATTTTATTGCTAACAAGGACTATTACAACTTTATCTGTTCTCAGGTGTATAGCCTAAGAATCCTTACGAATCAGGATTTGAAGGAAAACTGTACTCTCTGCAGAGTGAAATCACTAATTCCGCAGGGCTCCTGAGATTTATGACCCACATGTGTCCTGCTTAAAGACTACTCATGTTTATATAGAATCTAGAAGCACAATTGTTTCTATGATTACTGATAAATGAGTTTCCCTGGGAAGTCACTCTTTGAATTTTATTCAGAGAAGAATGAGGCAGAATCACAAATTTTGTAAATTCTTTATAACTGCTCAAAAGTAATATTCCCATTACAGAAGAGAAACTGTTCCCTCATTTCTCAGGTATAATTGTATGCTTCAGTTTGTATGTTTCTTTAAAATGGCTAATAAAAAATTCCCCAATATAGCTGTGATATGTCTGAAGATCATTAGCATACTTAATTATGTTTGCTCTATGTTATTAACCAATACTCACAGAGAGTTTGAATATTTCTTATTCTGGTTTTGTTATACATGAATAAATTTGAAAGATGGTAACTGATGATATACATGTGATACACAGACTCTATTACAAATGCTAAAAATATAATGATACAGAAATTACCAAGATATTGAACTAACATAAGCACTATGTCTTAATTATTACTTGAAAAAGATGGTAAATGATAGCTAAGAAAATCAGAGGCAACAGTGAGTTAACATAGCATTTCATGGAAATCAATCCTCATAAGCAAAAATAGTCCTTGATATATCAATGGTTAGGTTGAGATAACTGGGGGGGGTGGTGGTGTTTATGAACAAATTCTTTTTTTATTAGTAGGATATTAGGAACTAGATATGTTCTACAGAGATTCTTATTATATATTGTATTTCCTGTGTTTAACAATTGATGAGTGATAAGTATCCCACTCATTTCTTACACATTTTAAAGCTGTGAAATTAGTAACTTCTAAATATCCCTGAAGTAATAAGGAGAAGGGATAAATGCATGAACTCTATCCCTCTTATGCTCAAGGCTGTGCATTTAAATATCATGATGTACTCTGAAGTAGAAGATGTTTGATAAGTGTGAAAGGAAAACTTGAGAATGTGTACAGAAGGAGAAAAATGCAACCTAAAGAGATAGAGGAATGAAATGAGATGTATAATGATCAATGATAATGTTTAGTTTTCAGAAAAGGAATTTAAAAATCATCTGGAATTTTGATATGTGCAATAAATAACACTTATTTAAGTAGTAGCCACTTAATCGCTGAGTATTGTTTTTGGTATTTAATAAAATCTCTGCTTAAAAGGCATTATTTTTTTCATATATTTGAGAATGACAGAAGAAATATGCAGAATTGAAAGGATTACTATAGAAAAACAATCTGCCAAAATATATTGCAAAATTGCTACAAATCATATGAATGTTATCAATGAAGGTAAAGCACTATTATTTTTATCATTATCATCTGCATATTAATAAAATGCTACCTATTGATATACAATTTTGTAATTACAAATTTATTATATATATGTAAAGTATTAATAAAATACTATTTCTAACATTTTTATACTTATTACCTCTTCATTCTAGGTTTTCTACATATAAAATTTAATAGTTTTGAAATGAGACCATTTAAGATCATTCATTTTAGAATTGATAGCATAATTATTACTGAAATAGGATTTTTTTATACCTTGGTATGTTTCAAGACAAGTACAAGTAAAATAGTTGTGGTTATAATGGTGATTTTGAATAAGGAGATTTCAGTAAAATCTAGAAAAGCATGTAGGCAAGATACTTGGACAGAAATTTAGGTCTTCATCAAGTATTGGAATTCATTACTGATGAAAAGAAATATGCTTTGAGAAGGACTAATTCCAGGTGGGATGCTTTTCTTTAGATGCTGTGTTCATGCAAGACGGTAAACTTGAGAGACAGCAAGAGAATTCTGGCTACACATTGGAATCAATTAGAATCTAAAAGAATCAAATATTTTATGGAGTTGCTGCAAAGGAGGAAAGCAAGTGCTCACACTCATGTCTTATAGAACAACTGAAATGAGAGAGTGGTGATGCCTAATCCATCTGGACACCTTTGGAATAAAACCATTCTGAAAATAACCCCACAATGAATTCATTAACCTTGCTATGGAAACTAATTTTAAGTCACCTAGCTTAGGAATGGGGGATATAAGCAAACATCCAAGTCATCTGGTACGTGAAAAAAATCACTGTACAATGTTCAAACAAATGGGCTTATGCGAGACTGTTTTACAGAATATATCTGAGATGACCATTTCTAATGAAGAAAATGAGAATATAATCACTGGCTATGTCCTGCCTGAGTTTGAAAATATATTTAACTGAAATAGAATCAATATGACTAAGCAACCTAAAGGTTTATAGGCCTAGTCTTAGATCATTTAATGTATTTAAATTGCCTAATCATATGAAGTTGAAATTAGCATATAAAAGCAGAGTTATGAAAGAAAGTGAAAAGGGTAATATGTGAATTCATAGGTTTCCAAATACTTGTCCCAATTTCTCTAAGCTGAATTCCTCATGAGAAGCCACATTGATGGCCATGGGAACAATTTATCTGTTAGTAATATCGGTTATCTGCACTGGGTCTTTAGTATATTCTTACCATTTTATTCTTTAACTACAGGAAGTTGGAAACATATTAGGAAACATGGACAATCTCACTATTTTCACAGAATTCCTCCTCATGGTTCTCTCAAACTCCTGAGAGCTCCAAGTGCTTCAAGCTCTGCTCTTCTTAGTGATTTATCTGGGATCCTTGACTGGGAACCTTCTCACTATTGCTGTCATTGTAACTGACCCTTATCTGCACTCTCCAATGTACTTATTTCTAGGCAATTTATCCCTCATAGACATTTTCTCCATTTCAGTTACTGTGCCGAAAATGTGAATTCTCTGACAGGCAGCAAATTGATTTCTCTCCTTGCATGTGCTGCCCAGATCTTCCTGGTCATCTTCTTTGTATCCATAGAGCTGGCCTTCCTTCTGGTGATGTCTTATGACCACTATGTTGCCATTTGACACCCTCTGCACTATAGACTCACAGTCACCCTATGTATGTGCAAGCAGGCAGCTGGTGGCTCATGGGCAAGTGGGTTCATCCAGTCTGCTATTCACATGGGTGTCATGTTCAGGTTTCCTTTCACAGAGTCCAATGTGATCCATCAATATTTCTGTGACATACCTCAAATTTTGAGGATCTCATCTCCAGATGTTCAGTTTTCTGAGTCTGTGACCTTAGTTGTAAGTGTTTGTATTATATTAGTATGTTCTGCCTTCATGGTTAAGTCATATATTGATATATTTTCAATGGTGCTTAGGATGCCTTCTGTGGAAGCCCATAACAAAGCCTTATCCACCTGTACCTCACAGTTGGCAATTCTCATTTTGTTTGCAATTTCTGGGGTGACTGCTGTCCTTAGTCCTACAGCAAATAAAGCTTCTCTTAAAAATATTCTCATAGCCATGTTCTACTCCATGGTGCCGCCATTCATAAACCCCATCATCTATCATCTGAGGAACAGAGAGATAAACAATGCTCTGGGCAGAATGTTTCACAGATATTTTGAGTTCTCAAAAAAGGTTTTTCTTGATTAAAAAATTCTGAAAAATATTTGAGTGAAGTTTGAATTTTATTTGATATATGTTCTAAATTTTAATCTGCCAGTGTTAAATATCCAGGGTTTTTTATTGTGTCTATCTTTTGTTTCCTATATGATAATGAACTATGCATTTTCTTTCAATTTTTTTGACTCCACATGTTTGTGTAATTCACATATTCTTCTGGAAAAAAATTTCCACCTTGTTAAAGTGCTTTGAATGTTTAGAATAATTCTGAGCTATGGCAAAGAATGTTACCATTTTGAAAACATTGGTGGGAGCCATCAAACAGCCTATAAATTTAAGAGGACGTTATACTTGCAGGATACTGCCACCTTGGAACAGAATATTGAGTGTTTAGACATAGAGAATTCAATTCAAATTGCCCTTGTTGTATTCATCTTTCTACAATAGCTGCACGAATTATAAGGTGATTTAATTGAGAAATCACTGAAGAATAATTAAGGGCACAATAAAGATATAGCACAAAAATCTGTGTTAAAGTTGTTTCCCTCATTGAAAAAATGGACTATAAAAACCTGGCCCTCAGCACAGACTATTTTTGGGGGTCTGTTTTACTCTCCCTGTTGCCTGGCTGAATAGGTGCATGCCTAGCTCCATGCAGTCAATATTTCTGCATGATTAGAAGCAAGTAGTTACAGAGTGGTGTGAGATGTAACAACAAGTAGAATTCTATTTTACTTGTAGAATATCAGATAAGTATTAGAATATGTGGTGCACTTTTATCACCAAAAAGTTTTTAAAAATGTATACTGTCAGTATGGAAATACTTTTATTTCTCGAATTCTCAAATGAGCAGGCATTCTGATGGTGAAGTAATTAACATTTTTATATCTCCAAACTGAATCTATAAAGGTTGCCTTTTTCTTAGAATCCATATCTAGAAACTTTCAGCCTTAGAGAACAAGTGCTCATTTAACTTCAGCCTTCATCTTACAACTGATAAAATTGACACAGCAGGCTCACCATGGCTCAGTATTTCTGGCTATAGTATATTCGTGGCAGTGCCTGGAAATGTAGGAAACTGTATGCTGTGGAATAGGGGACATTTATAACCCTGCACATGGGGAAATTCTTAAGTATACATGCCCATGCCAAGGATACAATGCATGCTTAAAAAGGTACAGGGCAGCCCCTATTCTTGGACCTCATGCTATTCTATACACTCATTGAATGAATAAGCTCTAAAGGACACCCGCACAACAATTTGTAAACGAACTTTTGAATGCCAAAGATAGAGAATTATGGAAGCCACAATAGAGAAGGAATGTGTTAAATGCAAAGGAGCCTCAATAAGGCTGAATGTCAATGTCTCAACAGAA
Organism: Cabassous unicinctus; assembly: GCA_029593785.1. Taxonomy (NCBI): domain Eukaryota; kingdom Metazoa; phylum Chordata; class Mammalia; order Cingulata; family Chlamyphoridae; genus Cabassous; species Cabassous unicinctus. The sequence continues at coordinate 6,981 of JAQZBX010092119.1, forward strand.
ACCATGGAGACAAGGCAGTGGACAAAATGTTAAAAGTGTCAAAAGAAAATAATTTCCCACTACATCTGGAAAGGTAGTCATTCAAAAATGAGTGTGAAATTAAGACATTCCAAGATAAACAATAGCTGTGGGTAGTTCATCACACCTGCCCTATCAGCAATGATAAAGTGAGTTCTTCAGACTGAAAGGAAATGATACTGGAAAACAGATCAAAGCTACATGAAGCAATAAGAATCTCCTGTAAGGTTAACAACATGGGTAAATATAAATGCCAGTACTATTGTGATTTTGGTTTGTAGTTCTAATATTTTACCTCCTATATGATCTAAAATATTTAATACATAAAACATAATGAAAATTCAGTTGGTTTTGCCTCATAATGTATAAAAATATGATTCTGTAAAAGAACTACTTACAGGTGGGCGGACAGAGGGGGTATAGGAACATAGCTTTTGTACACAATTGAAGGCAATTTGGTATCTAAGGAAATGTGAGTGTTGTAGATTTAGGATTTTAATTTAAGCCCCATGGTAATGGCAATTTTAATATTGGAGAATATCTAATCTCACAGAGAAATGAATTTTTAAGTAGCAAAGTGTGGGGGTGGGGGTAATAGGGATACAGTGATTAATTCACAGTGTGTGGGGGGTTCCTCTTTCAGATATGGGGAAGTCTGGGTAATGGAAGGTGGTGAGGGCACCAAAACAGATTAAATATGAGACATCATGGAACTCTTTGGATGGCATGCTTTAGAGGGATTAATATCTGAAAGCTTATGTTTTATATAGGTTTCTTCAATTTAAAAAATAGAATGAGCAACTGAAAGAGACGATGACAGATACAATACATAATCCAGGATATAATCTAATTAAAAAGGAGAGGGGGCCAAAAAGGATATATTGGGGACAAAGGAAAAACTTCGAACAATTCACGATAAATTTTAAATCAATGTTAAGTTTCTTGAAATTGAAAATTGCACTTACCAGTTTTGTCTATGTTCTGTCTTTAGAGTTTGTATTATTTTTGTTAATTGCCTTGTAAGTTTGAAAGTATTTTTGAATAAAAACTTTTAAAACTATTAACCCTGGTTAAATTCTGAATTGTTCACTTTCTTCCAATACCTGAAGTATATTCTTATATTTTCAATATAATATATTCCACAACATCATATTTCTTGTAAAAGTTAATTTTATTACTACTTGTGTCATCTGCACAGCTGTTTCTTAGGAAACACATCTCTGTCCAATTTTATATTCAAGTTAGAGTCTTAAAAAGGCCATGGATAAGCTTCCGGATATTTTCTTTTGGGATGGTGATTTTATTTTGTACCAACTCTTGAGTTGTATTTAAATTTATATTTATATACATAATTACTCTCTTAAGTATTCTTAATCATATTTTCTTATATAGAAACATTGATTTTTATTCCTCATGTTTCTGATCAATTTCTAATAGTTTTCTCTTTCTCCTTCATTTTAATTTTTTCTGCAATTTGCTATTTTATTTTATGGATATCTGAAGCCCTATATTGATATTTCCAAGCATTTTTAATTAATATTCCCTTTAAGAGGTAGGATATAGCAGTCAAAAAACTTAAGTTTCTCTAACTTGGGTGATTTTTCTGAGTTATTTTTCTTGTAATCTTTAAATTATCAAATTCATTTTTATCTCAATATTAGAATAATCATATATTGTTAGCATATTTTCTATATATTTGTATTTAACACTGTATCATGAGAAATGATATTCAAATTCCTTTAAACTATACTTCACCAATAGTTTTCTATGTTCCTTAGTGATACCTCACTAAAAATTGTTATCTAATGCAACAGAAGACATTTGCAGAATGTAATATTGTAGTGACAGTACTGAGTTGATTTTTACAGACATATTAAACTCTATGTTTGGTTGCATCTTAATTTATATTGAACATTGGTCCAACAGCATAAAAATAAAGAACAGCAGTTGGAAATTTATCTCATTCAATGTTCAGAGATAAAAGATTTAACCACTCTTCCCATTATTTTCTGCATGTATATTCTTTCTCATTTTGAAATCTGGGAGACAATTAAATTCTGGCATTGTTCCAGGCTATTGTAAAAACAGAATACTGAAGGCCATTCCTATAGAACACAAGGACTCTTTCGTTCACCAATTTGTCACACTTCCAGAATAAACCCAACAGTTCAGTTTTATTTTTGTCTAGGAGGCTGGGTGCCAAAGACCAGATGTAAGCATAGATACATATAAACAACAAGATTGCAGAGAACAAACTCTGAAAATTGAAAATGCAGGCATAGTAAGGTGGGCAAAGCCCAAGCCACATCACACTTCCTGGCCCAGGGCTGAAAAGGTGGCACACATTTCCTGCTCTTCTCGTGCTCTCCAGTTGCTTGACACAGGTACTTCTCTTTACTATCTTTTAAATCTGTCCCAAGAGCCAATAACATCCCATATATATGGTTCTCCCATAGCCTGTTCTTCAAATGTGGATGGTGTGGAGCAAAGCCATAGCCAACCCAAATGGCTGTGTGTCATATGTGGAAAATAATCATTGTGGCTCACAGCACAAACTAAAAGTTTATTCATTATTGCATCCTAAACTAGTCCTAGCTGGCTAATACTGTAACAAATGGGTTTCCAAAGAAGTTATACGAACTTAGGGAGACAAACAAGCAGCGTATCCACATATCCTTGGCTCCACAACCGCACTAGAAATTGGTGCAGTCAGGTATAATTTTTCCTTTCTACCGATTTTGTGGCTGTATCATGCGGTTACACTTTTTTTTGTTGTTGTTCAATACCAAAGGTGAAGAAGATGCTGCTTTGTCTAAAATAAGATTTTTGTGCTTCCTCTTTGCAATTCCTTTGTAAGCCTTAAAAGTTAAATTGCAAGTAGCTTATGATATCCAATTCAGTGCTCTTGTGTTGGGTCTTGAGAAAGAGATTTTCATCATAATGTAGTCAAATGCAGAAATATTTTTCTATTGTGTATATTTCTGTAATTTTCCTTTTCCTACTTTTCTTGTTCCTTCTATGGGCGATAAAATTGCCTCTTACTTTAAGTAACTGATGAAATCTACAAAATTATTTTAATATTGGTTTCTTCTCAATGGAATTTGTAATTTTCTCCACAAATTCTGGTATATCTATGCTACATATGTGCATATATAGGTGTATATATATATAAACTACATATAATTTCATGCTACTGTTTATTTTATATTTTATTTTTCTTTCTTATTAATTACTTCACGGTTGATATTTCTTTGTTAATTTATGCAAACATTAGATGTCTCAAAACCTTTTTCAATAATAGTCCCATATTACCTGTGCAGAATTTTTAACTTCCACATTAAAAATTATATCTGTTGCTAAGGCAGATGTTTTATTCCTTTTAGAATTCTTATACATTTTATTTTCATTTTCTTGCCTCACAAGTTTGCATCATAACTGTAGCAAGAGTTAACAGTTACCCTGTAACAGGAAGCCTCTGTCATGCCTTTGTTCTATTGTGTTTGGCATAAGAAAGCTGCAGTTTTTTGTTACCTTTTTCATAGTATAGGTTTTTCAGTTATTTTTGCTAAAATTTTTCATCATGAATGAGTATTTTAGTATAACAGAAATATTTTCTGACTTCATGGAAATAATCTTATAGTAGTTCTTCATAAAAAAATGTCATAGGTCAAAATATTTAATTTTCTAATTCATTTTTTTACCTTACCATGCAATTTTGACAACTGTAGCTTTGTAGTATTTTTAAAATCTTTATTATTATTATTTTTTAAAAGATACTTAGATTACATAAATGTTACACAAAAGATATAAAGATTCAAATATGCCCCCACTCCCCACACCTCCCACAACCTCCCACATGAACATCCTTCATTAGTGTGGCACATTCATTGCAATTGATAAATGCATCCTGGAGCTTTGCCATTAAGCATGGACCATAGTTCACATTGTAATCTACACTCTCTCCCACATAGTTCTGCATGTTGTGTGATGATATAAAATGGCCTGTATCTGTCTTTGCAGTGTCACTCAGGACAATTCCCAAGTCCCGAAAAAGCCCCCATATTACAATTATTTTTCCCTCTCCCTGCCCCCAGAGCCTCCAGTGGCCACTGGCTACACATCAATGTTGTAATTTCTTCCATTACTAGAATCATAATATGTCTATACTAGAATATTAATAAGTCCACTCTAGTCCATACTTGTTTCCCCAATCCTGACGATTCTGGGATGGTGATGTCCACACCACCTCCAACTGAGAGGGGGCTTATATCCCATGGGGAAGATGGATGGGACTATCCTGCCTGCAGATGCAGACTCTCTCCATTCTTTGGGACAGTTGTTGTCCATCATCGTCTCCCTGCCAGTTGTCCTGAGTAGATCCAATTATCTGGAGAGTAGGTGTTGCAACCCCTCCTAGTTTCTGGGCCCAGCTGGCACATGGACAGCCCAAAGACTCAAGTCTCTGCACATACACCTGCAAACTCCAGCACCAAGTACAGGTTTAAATAGAAAGGACAGATGAGCCATGTGCAGGGAAGACATAATTGAGTCCAACTCTGTCATTCTTGGGAGCACAAACTCCAAAGTAGAGCCCACTGGTAAGGCACCAAACTATGGAGCTGTCTGCCTGACCATGAGATCAGGGTGTCTCCAGAGCCATCAGGACCCCTACTATTTGGGGCAGTAGCCACTTTTGCAGTCTATGAGATCCTGCTGAGATGTGCATAAGTGTTACCTCTGGGATGACAACCTGACTCACTTTGAAGTCTCTTAGCCATATACACTCATTTGTCTTTGCCTTTTCCCCCTTTTATTCAAGGTCTTTTTCCAGTTGCATTGCTAGTTGGTGCTTGGTAGCAAGCCCTCAGTGCCAGGGATGTTCATCCCTGGGTGTCATGTCCCATACTGGGAGGAAGATAATGCATTCATATGCTGAGTTTGGCTTAGAGAGAGGCCACATTTGAGCAACAAGGAGGCACTCAGGAGCCAACCCTTAGGCACCCCAGAACAATAGGCTAAGTTTCAATTTCAAGAGAAAAGACATAAGGCTAGGTATCAATATCAAGGGCCCATCAGTGGGTCATCCTCCTTCGCCAGTCACTGCCTCTGCACTTGGTTGACTATTGCTGCTCCCTTAGAGAATGTGGCAGAGCTCTACGGGATGGGAATTCAGTATTCTCTCATTTATTGAGTGATTCTCCACCCACTGTGACAATGCCCCATGATCGTTTGAACAATTTTATATACCTTATATTTATGCTTAGGTGAACTTCCTCCCATACATCCCCCATCCCTGACACCCCACAC
>JAQZBX010092120.1:0-12308 GCA_029593785.1 Cabassous unicinctus
AGGAAGGAAAATTAACCAACACATTTTACGAAACCGACATCACCCTAATACCAAAGCCAGATAAAGATACTACAAGAAAAGAAAATTACAGACCAATATCTCTAATGAACATAGATGTGAAAATTCTCAGCAAAATCTTGCAAATAGAACCCAACAGCATATCAAATGATTTATACACCACGACGAAGTGGAATTTATTCCTGGTATGCAAAGGTGGTTCAGCATAAGAAAATCAATTAACGTAACATACCACATTAACAAAATGAAGGGGAAAAAAAAACACATGATCATCTTGATCAATGCAGAAAGGGATGTGACAAAATCCAGCATCCATTCTTGATAAAAACATTTCAAAAGATAGGAATAGAAGGAAAATTCTTCATATGATAAAAGACGTACATGAAAAACCCATATTTATTCTGGTTTATCATTTACAATGATTCTTGCTTGCCCTCCATATCCATCATCTTTTCTCAGTTTTCTTTGTCATCTCTTTATCCTTTTAGGCTACATTCCAGGCAGTCTCTTGAGTTTGTCATATATACTACTGATTACATTTTCTGCACCATCAGTTCTGTTCTTTATTGCTTGCAAAGAAGATTAACATCCTGCTACTGAGTTTTTAATTTCTTGGATTCTTTCTTTTAATCTCAGCCTGATACATTTTCATCTTAGAGCATTGTGTTTTCATCCTACCAAATTCTTCTTTATAATTTGATTTTGTTAAACAGATTTTTTCCAAAATCATTTTGAAAATTCCAAGCAAATATTTTCTAAAATTGCCCAATAGTAAATTCTGATAGGCATTATTTTCCTCTACACGTAATTCTCTTTTTCTGTTTACTTATCCTTTCAGATGATAAAAAAAAATGTATTTGGACTTTGTGTCTTCCCAGTAGATTTCAAATATAGAGATTACTAGAACTTAAAGGAACTTTGAAAGAGGAGACAGAATTATCCCCTTGACTACTTAGACGAAATGTGTTTGCAAAGTACCAGGAAAGCTTTCACCCCCTAAAATAACACTCATTCAGCAAATGGAGCCCTGAAATTAAACAGGGAAGCTCAACTGGTTTACAGCTTTTTAAGATGCAGATGTCACCAGTGCTAATATATCTTCAAACAGTTGCAGATGATGGATTAAGACACATCTTGCGAATTAATTTATCAAGTCATTTCCTGAGAGGAAACTTGAGCATGAGAATACCTAGTTTCCACAAGAATTGAAGTAAAGGAGTCAACATCAAGAGAAAAAGAAAAAAAATGACTATAGAAAGGGAAGCCTGAAGACATGAAAGACAAACTTTGCCCACGTCACAAATTGGCACATGGAGTTTTCCATATTCCAGCAAAGTCAGTTCAATTCTTTTAAAAATTTGAAAGTCATGATCATCCCATTCCTGAATTGAATTGAACTTGCCATTCCAGAAAGAGTTCTGCTGAGAATTGGAGGAAAGGGATACTTTTGCTTTGTTTATGCATAGAAATTAAGAGGGAAAAGGAGTAAGGGAGATTTTGTCCAAATTGTTCTTGGATAGATGGCCTAAGTTTAATATTTTCGAGTATTTACCAGATCCTCAAGTTACTGTATGACTGATGTAGATATTTACCACCATTAAAAATTATGGTTTATAGTGTAACTATTTTTATTAATATTTTATAAGACTGTATTCTTCTGTGTTGTATTGGATACAGATATCTGTATTCATGTCATATTCCCATATTTCATGCTATTCCTTTTATAAACCTTCTATTTCAGTCATTTCAAATGAAACCTCCCCTGTGATCAAATTGACATCTGGGAGGGAAAAGCAGTTGTAATACAGAGGCTTTTTTGGGACTTAGGAATTGTCCTGAGTGACATTGCAACGACAGATATAGGCCATTTTATATCATCATATAACATGCAGAACTGTGTGATAGAGAGTGTGGTCTACAATGTGAACTATGGTCCATGCTTAACATCAAAACCCCAGGATACATTTATCAATTGCAATTAATGTGCCACACTAATGAAGGATGTTTATGTGGGAGGTTGTGGGAGATATGGGAGGTGGGGCATATGGGAATCCCTATATTTTTTGTGTAACATTTATGTAATCTAAGTATCTTTTAAAAAAAAAATAAAAATGAAAATGAAAAAAAAAAGCATACTTTAGAGTAAAAAAAAAAATTTGATATCTGGCATTTTAATAAAATTAGCCAAATTTGCTTTTGAATATATCTTTGAGGAACAAATTAATGCACACATACATTTAGTATATATATGCACCATAACTAGAAATATAAATACACCTTTTAGAGAAAAATCTCAATATCACAGGCTGAGAAATCATCCTAGAGGGCTTTACTTACTTTCTATTATTAAATCTTTTGTTTTGCTTTGTTTTGGCTTTTTGTTTTGTTTTGTTTTCAAGGTTGGGGTAGAAAAGAGCATACTTTGTTGTTCAGTGTGAGAAAAAGTGAAAGTTTTTTATATCTCCTCTGTAGATTCTTTACAGACTAAAAGAAAGGTTCCAGCTTTCCTTGAGACAAGATAAAGAGAAAAATCAGGAGATCCACCTATCACCCATTGCATTACAGCCAGCACAGTCCGAGGGGAAGGCACTCAACAGCATGGTCCAGCCTGAGCAGGCCCCGAAGGTGCTAAATGTTGTTGTGGATCCTCAAGGCCGATGCACTCCTGAGATCAAAGCTACCACTTCTGCCAGCCCTTCTCCTTTCAAAATGAAGCCCATAGGCCTCCAGGAGAGGTAAGAGTTTTATCTGCATTCCCCTGCATCTCGCTTTTCTTAAAAGTGTATTTATCAACTGAAAAGGCTAAAACTGAGATGATTGACGTAACTAGGTGGAATCGTTCACAGCAAATGGATGCCAAAAGGAAGCAGACTTGCAACCAGAGGACACTTTCTATAACCATTTCTTGAGTACCTATTGAGGGCTTATGGACTTAACATGTACTATCTCATTTAATTGTCATCAAAACTCTGGAAAATAGAGAGAATGGGAATGAACAGTGTTCACACCAAAGTCCATATTTCTTGGAGTCAGGTAGAAGGATTCTATATGACAAATTAATTTTTTTATAATTAATTTGAGCTTCCTTTGAGCAAAATGATAAACATTAAGTATCTCAAGATCCATGACATTGTTTTTGTTGCCTTACCTACCTTTGTGATGTTCTTATACTGATACATTCCCACTTAAAGTTAATGCCATGTTGAAAATTATAATATATAAAATACATAGATAAATCGTTGATTCTTTGCTTCCCTAGATATTAAGTAAAACTTTCCCATGGTATTTCTTAAAATAAGAAGTTTCATTTTTATATTTAAATTATCATTTATATTGCACCCAGCATTGGATGCAAGGTAGTGGGAGAACTAAGAAATTCTCAGGGCATGAGCCCAGGTTTTTACTTCTCTTATTTCTTATATCTCCACTTTTTTAGATCTTATATGTAAATTTCTATCATATTTCTCATGACGGATTGTAATCCCCTACAGAACTGAGCAAAATAGTGATGACCCACACACATGCACACACACAACCCAACATCTCTTCATAAAATATAGTTTGGGACTTTAAGACCTGCAGAAGACAATGTTTGTCATTCAAAATTCTTTGAAAGAATAGTCAAAGATCAATGAATGGAGTGTTAAAAAGGAATTTCTCTCAGTGCTCTCTAAAGTCTGTTAAAAGGAGAACACTCTTACTCCATGATAGAACGAAAATGGAAAACAACCAAGTCCTTCTTTCTAACCCCTCCCTCAAAATACTAATTGCTTTCCTGACAGATTTGGATTCACAATGGGCCTGAATGTGCCATTCCCTTACTTGGATAACAACAATTTGCTTTGGGGACTGTTGCCTAGAAAGGTAGACTCAATAGAGCTTTCTCCCTGAGGCTAACTAAGAGGTGGGAGAACTGGATTCCAGACCCAGCTCTGCCATCCTCCCCTGACTGGATGGCCTCACATGAGTCACTCACCTCTCTGGGCCTTACTTCCGTCTTCTGTAATATGAGGGAATTAAACTTGACTTCTTACCTTCCTTACAGTTTTTTCACTTTGCTACCCAAATCAGTTTTATGAATTTATGTTTACTTCAAAGAGAAACCTTGAAGCAGGGCTCTGAGCATCAGTGGTATACCGAGGGATGGGTGGTAGAAAGTAAGTTCTGCCCAGATGTAGGCAATAAAGGGGTGCACTGAAGATATAAAGATAATAATAAAACCGAAGAAATATCAGACTTTTATTACCATCATGCACTAGCAATTCTTAGCAAGGTCAGTGATAAAACACCTGTTCCAATCACCATGCTCTTTGTATGCCACTGCTGGGCATATTAGAATTCCAAGGAGCATACAGTTAAACACCCATGTATTCATTTCATTGAAATGAAGGTTTGAGAAAGGAGCACAGTTGCATGGTGTCTTAAACATCTTTTTGATCCACTGGGGGACTCCAGCATAGAAGGGCATAATCAGTGTTAAATGAATTCTGTGTTCTTTCATCTAAAAATATCCCTGCATCCCACTCATACCTTCCCACTTTCTTCTCCTCTCAGAGCAGGAGAAAGCTAATTTCTCCACAAGAGCTGCAGGTCATACTCTACCCACCCTGATATATTGCTTCATCAATTTCCTCTTTTATTTTCCACTGTACTTTTTTTGCTAACTCTATCCCCTCAACATAGAAACATCCCCCCTTTCTTTCATGTAGTAAAGAAACTCTCCCTTAACCCAATTCCTCCTGTGGTTCTTGTCTTACATTCCTTTCTCAGAAAAGCATCTTTTAAGAGCAGGGTATATTTGTTGCCTGGTTGTTTTTCTTTAACCCTCCATTCTCACTATTTCTCTCACATGTACTTGCCAAGTTAATCAATGGCCTAACTCCCAAATCCAAAGCTTGTGCGTCATCTCTTTTAACATCTGGCACTGATGACTACTTCCGTTTCGAAACTCTCTCTTCTTTTGGTCTAACAGTATGTCATTGTTCTGGTTCTTTATTGGCTCCTTTTAGTTTCCCACACAGATTCCTTTCTCCCCTTAACCTCAGAATTTCATCCTATGTCCTCTTCCCTCCTCCCTGGGAAAGCCAGCCATCCTTCTTCTCTTTCCACCTTTTACACTGATGTGATGATTCCTAAAATCTGCCTCTCTATTGAGATCCACTCCCACACTTCAGTTGTCTACTAGATATCCCTACCCTGTTCTTGCTTAAAAACCTCAAGTTGAAAATGTTCAAAAATTGAACTCAAAACCTCCATCAAATCATTCCTCTTCTTTTATATTCTGAATCCCAGAAGCCTGGTAATAATCCTCAAATCTTCCCCTTTCTCCTTTTCTTCTCCCATATATCAAAACATTATGAAGATCTGGTAACTTTCTCCAAGATGTCCCTTCCTGTCCAACCGCAGTTCTCCCCATTTCTCTTAAGCTATCTCCCAACTGGTCTCCCTACCTTGAATCTGGTCCTCTTCTAGTCCATGCTCTAGACATCTCAAGCAATGGTTTTCTAAATTACATTTGAGTATTCTCTTTTTAAACTCCTTCAGTGGGTCTGCATTGCCCTTAGGAAGAAATTGATAATTCCAGTATATGGAATATGAGGTGTTTTTCTGATCTTGCCCTTGACAGGTTCAGTCCACTCCGATTTCCTGATAAACACTTAACAGCACCCATCCTGCTACTTGGACATTCTTTTAAGCCTAGTACATAAGACTTGCCTAGAGCCTGTCCTTCTTTTCTCTACCCCTATTTTCCCTCGATAGTGCCACCGGTGTAATGAGCATCAATCTGTTCACAAATCAGGGGGACAAGAAATGTAGTTTTATTTTTCTATAACTCAACTTAAGCTTTATTGCCAGGCCCCATTCCACCATTCCATCTAAGTGGTAGAAGTTATGTAATCTCAGCCCTTTTGCAATTCACCTGTCCCCCTATTTCCATGGGGTTGCATCTAAGTTTTGAGAAGATTTTCAACATGAAAAGTAGGGGTCCTATCTGCCTTTTTGTCATCTCCCCAAACTGTCATCTGCTAAAATGTCCATATATCCTTGGTCCCCAGATGTCCACCTGGGACAGTTACTACCAGTTGTCCCTTGCTGGTGTCCACTCAGCCCTTTCATTTCCAGCAGTTACTCACTCCCTCTCCCTCTCTCTTGTTCTCTGCCAGCTATATCCAAGTCACTGTTTGATGCCCAAGAATCATCCCACACGGAGGCATGGGAAACTCTGTGGGTATGTCAAGGCCCCCTCTACCTAAAGCAGCAAGCAGCCACTTCTCATGGCTCTAAAAAAGATCAGGGTTCCCATCTTCCCAGAGCTAATGCACAAAGGTTACAGGGCCCCACTGGTACCTGCACTCTCAAAGCAGCCCCTCCAACACTTCTCCCTCCCCTGAGCCCAGGGACTCTTTGTTAGATTTTAAGAATGGAAAACCCTGCTCTTCATCATTTCATATTCTTCCACATCTGATCTCCATGACCTGAGTCTGGTTCATTCCAGTAAGTGCCTACCCTTTAAAACTCAAAGCCTAAGACAGGACTAAAATTTCTCTGCTTTCTGCTATCCCAGGTCTTCCAAAAGGCAATAAAACACCAAACAGTCTGGCCACCTGACTACAGGGAAGGTCCTAAGGTGAGGGACAGGAGTGGGAAGAAGGAAGGGAATACAAGGAGAGAAATTCAAACATCACTTCTTCTTGGAAGCCATTCCAGACTCCCTGTCTTACATTCCCATTCCTTTCTTCCTCCAGCTTACCCTGCCAGCCCTGGTATTTGTCATTCTGAATATCTGATTCAACTACCTCTCCTCTGCTCCCTTCTGCTTTAGTCCCATAACTCTGTATGCATAGAGTATTTATGACATTTCTCAGATCTATTTTAAATTTTTATTTGCTAATCTGTCTTATCTAATTTACTCTAAGCTTCTTGAAAGCACATAGATGACTTAATTGTTTCTTTGTCTCTTATGCATAGAACATAATTCCTGGAAAGCAGAAGTTCCTGGAAATAAATGCTTGATTGAATGAATTAATGTATGTTATCATGACTAATTCTCAGGTCAACTCCCAGCAATTGTGGGGAAACACTTTGTTTATGCCACCATCCCTTCCTCTTCTTTTCTCATCCTCATTTTTCCTGCCATAATTCCTGACTAAGAAGGAGTAGCAAAGATCTGTAAGAGTGATAAAGAATGAAGGATGTGCAGTGTTCCATGAGGTCAAAAAATTTTTAAGCTTTAAAACTTAATTTATGTGTTCTAATGGTGACTTTAAAATAGCCTCATGTTTCACAGCCCTCCATTTCTTGATCCCAGAGTGAAATAATAATCCTCTGTTTATTACATGAAAGTCTAGCTTCATTAAAATCATCATGAACCATAATGGCTGCATTATGAGTCATGGTCCCTAAAATCTTTTGAATCATGTCATATAAATCTCTTGTTCCTAATGGGGAGACTCTATTACTCTGAATAATAAAGAAAATGTGGAGACTAAAGGCATGTGCTTTGTTGATTGTAAAGGATGAATCCTTTAAAATTATGAAGATTAAAGAATCTCATGAAGTGAGGGAAATAGCAATTCTCTCTTGTTTTCTCCCTATTTCCAACCAGTCACCAAATCATATTGATTCTTGCTCTTCCATTTTCCTCATTACTGATTCTCTCTTTCTGTTACTATCATCCTGAGCCCAGCTCTCATTACTTCCTAATTGAATTGTTGGGTCCTCTGATTATAAAAATAATATTAAGATGATTAATATGTGGTGTATATTTCACATATTACCCCTAATCTGCCTGCATCTAGTTCTCTTCCTTCCTGCAATCCATGCTGTCTACTCTTCAGGTTTATCTTGCTATAAGAATATTTGCACTATGTTACTTTGTTGTGCAAAAATCCCCTATTCTCATTCCCCTCCTTTGCCTAAAGCATTTGGCACAGGCCGCCTTGCTGGACCCTTGAGGTCCTACACTGGCCCTGATCATTCTCTCCAAATTTGTTTGCCATTACTCCCCAAAGTAAGCCCTCTACTCCATCCAGTCTTTTCTCCTCCATATCCTCGTGGGTGTGCTGTGTTCTGCTCCACATTTGCATCTTTGTTCTTCTTCCCTCCTTCCACCTATCTCTAGTCTCGAAAGCCTAAGACAAAACTTACCTATAGCCATTGGCCGGGTAGCCTATTCATGCCCACGGTGATTTCTCACACCTCTGAATCCTCACATATACCACTCATTCTAGCAGTGATTTGAATTAAAGAATTCATAAAGGAACTGAAACTAGTTTTTGAATAGTGCATTTTGTCCCATAACCAGGTTGTAAGAATCTTAAAAACAGGTGGCTCGAGATTGTCTTGTGTCTCTCATGATTCCTGTAATCCTAGCGCATAGCAAACACTCGAAAAATATTACACAGATGTCAAGTTTTCCTTTACATCCAGGGGGCCTCATGTATTTCCAAAGAGCACTCCATAAGAGCGAAGAGCCTAATGATAAACTACAGAGCTGAGGCTCAAAAACAGTTGTTCTAATATGAATTTTGACATTCCTTAAATGAGTGACTCAGCAGGTTAATTAACTACTCTGTTGTAGTTTTCCCAGTCTACAAAATAGGAATAAGAATATCTGTTCTACCCTACTTGAAAGGGTGCTATAAAATTAACAATCAATGTAAAATCGTAATTTGCCTCTGAGAAGGAAAAGGAAACTCTAGTATTCTTTTCGTTTTTGTTCTCTGAGTCTATTCCACAAGCCTGTACTAGGTCAATTATAGTTTTGAACTCAGGAAAGTAGAAATTTTGTTTTTTACTGAATTGATACAGTCAAACTTTTTAAACTGCCAGTTGACATAGTTTTTCTCTGTCTATAAACATACATTTCTAAATTTGGCCACTTAATGTTATCTAATAGATATCAGTATCAAATGTATTCTCGTATAACAAATTCATTTCCCATGGTGAGTCGATAGCTTGGGGAGAGAAATTCAAATGCCTGCTTCCTACTTTCTACATATACAACTTGGGACTTGTTTGTTCACCCACAACTGGGGAGAATTTCATGTGTTTGCACAGCTCTTGTGCAGGTTAAGCCAGACGGCGCCTGTCACACGGCTGGCACAGCGTGAGCCCACGGTTTGCTCCTGTGCCCTCTCCTCATTTCTCCCATCCTGTCCTCCCTGGATCCTGCACTCGTCACTCTCAGAAAACTATACAGACCAGGATACACGAGCTCTCAGGTGCCCAGTAAACGAGGAATCACATTCAGACCCTAGATGCCTATATTTTCTTCATTGGAGAGACAGCTTGTGAAACTTGAAAGTTCCTGCAGATTTCCCCTAATTAGTATGACTAATGGCCAATTATATGGGAGGGAAAATCAACAGGCAAATAGGCACTTCATATAATTTCCTCATTTTCCTCACATAATTTTCTATTAGAAGTAAACCTGAGCAAGGACAGAGAACTGTCCAAAAAGGAAGGGTGAGCTCATGGTAATATGGGACCCTCTTTGCTGACTTTCTCTGTGATCAGTAGGGGGCAGTTCGGAATAACACATCAGTGGAGGTTTTCTTTCTACCACAACAATCCGCAGGCCCCCAGGGGTTGCCGAAACCCAATAAACATCCTCTCACTTTTTTAAGCAGTACCATTATGCGGTTTGTTTTTGGTGTGCTGTATAAATGATGACATAGCACCCAAGTATATGGGTTTAAAAGTTTACTTAGGGTTGCAAACTGGCTGATCCTGGGAGACTCCGACACTCCCTATCCGAGCTGGAAATATGTCTGGAATGGTGGAAGCTTTTAAAAGACGTTTTATGCCAAGAAATGTTGGGTATTTAACCCCCAAACTGAAATCCTTTGTTTACTACAGTTTCCTCCTGGCAAAATGGAATGTCCTGACTTCAGCTCCCTGCTCCCCCTAGTGGAGAAACATTTCAATGTTCATTTGATTCAAAAAGTTAAACTTTTTGATTCGTAATCAAATAATCTCCCTTTGGGAGATATGAGTAAAAGAAAGGATATAGACTGGATATGACTGAATACCAGGGTTGAGAGTATGCAAAAATACTCTGGAAATTAAAATCTGTATTCATGAAATAGACCCAGCAATGAAAAAAAATCTGACTCCCTCATTTTCTGTCAAGAGAAACTGAGCCCCAGTATCTTGCTGTCTTAGGTGAGGATCACTAAAAGCACAGCCTGAGACTGGGATTCTTGTCCAAGTGATTTATGGAGAAAATGATCTCAGGTGACACCCATAGGAAAGTAGGGGAAGCAGAAGAGAGAAGGAGAAGCAGTCAAGCAAAGATGTGATGTGTACGAATGCCTCAGCCTGATACCTCAGGGGCTCTGGTGCTTGAGTGGGTAGCACCTCATGGATAGCCATTCCACCTTCAGGCAAGTGGGCCGGGCATTCGTACCCTCATCAGCAGTCATTGACTGCAGACCCCCTGGGGTGGGGGGAGGCATAACTTCCCAGATAGACAGCTCTGGAGCAGCCAGCTCCCATCAGCTGAGAGAGCTTCTCTAGATAAGAAGCAGCTGTGCACCATTAGCAGCCTGGCTGGTGGGAGGGGCACCAGCCTGGTAAGGAGATCGAATGGGGCACCAACAGTATTACTGTGCTTGCAAGGTTAGCTATAGCAGAGTAAGTTTTATATGTGTGTTCATATTTTTCTTTGATCATTCCAGGCTATATACACATACCACATGTACTCCTTCAAATAAACACCATTCATTCTAATGGAACCTGTGACTCAGCACCATTGAACACAGTCTATTAGGCATGTCTCATCTGCTCAGTATGACAGTATAGGACATTGTTTTCCTTTCCTTGTTGCTAAAGCAAATACCATGCAATGGGTTGGCTTAAACAATGGGAATTTATTGACTCATGGTTTTGAGTTTCAGAGAGGTCCTAACCAAGACCTCATCAAGATGATGTTTTCTTCCCAAAGACTGGCATTCAGGGGCTGGCTGCCAGCAATCCTTGGTCATTGGCTCTTCTGTAACATGTAAGGCACATGGCGGCCTCTGCTGGCCTCTCCCTTCTCTTCGAGGTTCCGTTGACTTTCAGCTTCTGGCTGCTCCCTAGGGCTCCAAAAATAAGATTAAGACCCATCCTGATTGAGTTGGGCCACACCTCAACTGAAGCAACCTTATCAAAAGGTCCTACTTACATGGGTTCACACCCACAGAAATGAATTAAGTTTAAGACCATGTTTTTCTGGGGTACAAATCTCATCCCCACAGGCATCTGACCATAACACATAACCAACATCCTTTTAGAAGTCAATCCTAACTTAACTCCAAATAGCATCAAAAATAATAACTCAGAAACGTTTATTGACCCTTCTTGTGCATTATCTCATTTAATCCTTATATGATATCTATTATCCCCTCATTACAGTTGGGGAAACTAACACTCAGGAATTTTAAGTTACTGCCCAAATAACTTAATAGTAAGTTACAAGAAGTGTGAGTGTGACAACCAAAATTTAAGCCCAAGCAGTCTGGCTCCAGAGACTGTAATACTAACAAGTACTATATTTCTATTCTTTGAGAGGGGATAAAAACACATTTCTATGGTCTATGGAAAAATAAATTAAAAAATAAATTAAAACTCAGTATCTTTTGCAAGCAGATGTATTATGAAGTGTCATACCATTACTCCCCTTATCAAATTTCATGCTTGGCTTTCAGAATACTGAATACTTTCCAGATTCCAAATCAAATAAGGTGCAACTTCGTGAAATAGATTCAAAACACTCACGCTGAATAACCGTTTTGTTGCCACTCTAGAAACTCACTGTCAGTCTCACTTTTTTCATTTATCAGGTTGTTCCCATTCTCCAGGCCCAGTGGTAGTCCAACATAAAGGGCCTAGATGATGCTGAACATGAATATAGTAAGGAAGCTGAAGTAGGGGGGAGATTTGAGACGATAATCCAGAAAATTCAAGTCAAACCTGTTCATCTAAGGATTTAGATGGAGCTAGAGATTCAAACCTAGGCAGTCTGGCTATCAAAGCTGCATGTAACCACTATGTATGATAGAGATAATACAATTTTAACCCCTTATTATTTATTACTATCACATATTCTCATAAAATATTTTAACGGGATATTCCAGGAAATGCAGAGACATTGGAAACATGTACAAACCCTTCATTAACAGTGAATACCATGTGTAGGGTAGACACAGTTGCACTTTTATGTAGGTGGATTGGGGTTCTGAGGACCTAAAAAAAAAATCTTTAAATGGTTCTTTATTTTATTTTATTTTATTTTATTTTATTTT
>JAQZBX010092121.1:0-12309 GCA_029593785.1 Cabassous unicinctus
AGCCAAATCCCCAGAAAATAAAGCTCTCTTGCTGGAGCTCCCCCCTCAGAAAAGGCCCCCTCCCATCGGGCCCTGTCACCCAGTTACTGGACGGGAGTCGTTGTTTCAACAGACTTCCCCCGCCATAGGAGTGGGGGTCAGCCGACTGTGTTAACCACCACAGGCAGGCTGAAAACTCACGAATCTCTACGGTTCAGTCCATGCCGTTGATCTGCCCCGATAGATGTCCCAAGCTTCTCCCTCCACATGCCCACAGCACAGACCCCTGTGCAGGACTCCATCCACTATCCATGGTGCTCTGAGAGCTGTCCGCATTTGCCCTCCTAAGCTGACACCATCTTGTCCCTCATTCCTGGAGTTTTCTTCTTGATTTCCTTGTCAGATTGCTCATTATTGACAAAAAATGCTACTGATTTTTGTGCATTGATCTTTTATCCTGCCAATTTGCTGAACTCATTTATCAGCTCTAGAAACTTTCTTGCAGATTTTTCAGGGCTTTTGAGCTATAGGATCATGTCATCTGCAAATAGTGAAATTTTTACTTCTTCCTTTCCAATTTGGTTGACTTTTATATCTTTTTGTTCCATAAGTGATTGAGCAAATACTTCTAACACAATGCTAAAAAGAGTGCTGAATATGAGCATCCTTGTCTTGTTCCAGATCTTAGAGGGAAAGCATTTTCATTTCACTTAAATATTATGTTAGCTGTGGTATTTTGATATATACCCTTCATTATGTTGAGTTAGTTTTCTTCTATTCTTATCTTTTAAAGTGTTTTTATCAGGAAAAGGTGTTGTATTTTTTCAAATGCTTTTTCTGCATCAAAAGAGATGATCAAGTGATTTTTTTCTTTTGATCTGTTAATGTGGTGTATTACATTAACTGATTTTCTTATGTTGAACCATCCTTGCATACCATGGATGAAACTCATTTTGTCATATTTTATAATTCATTTTATGTGTTGTTGAATACGATTAGCAATATTTTCTTGTGGATTTTAGCATCTAAGTTCATTTGCAAGATTGGTCTATAGCTTTCCTTTCTTGTGGCATATTTGTGTGGCTTTGGTATTAGGGTGACGTTGGCATCACAGAATGAGTTAAGCAATGTTCCCTCCACTTCTAGTTTTTGGAAAAGTTTAAGCAGGATTGTACTTGTTTCTATACAGAATGATTGGTAGAATTCACCTGTGAAGACATCTGATTCTGGGCTCTTCTTAGTTGGGAGGTTTTTGATGAATGAGTCAATCTTGTTACTTGTGATTGGTCAGTGGAGGTCATCAATTTCTTCTCTTGTCAGTGTAGGCTGTTTGTGTGTTTCTAGAAATTTGTCCATTTAATCTAAGTTATCCTTCTTTTCCTAATTCTTCCAGGTGTGCACTTAAGTCTTTGATTTTAGCTCTTTCTTCTTATTCAGTACAGGAATTTTTGTCTATAAATTTTCCTCTCAGCACTGCTTTTGCTGCATCCCATAGGTTTTGATACATTGTATTTTCATTCTTTTCAAGGTATTTACTGATTTCTTTTGCAATTTCTTCTTTGACTCACTGATTGTTTGAGAGTGTGTTGTTTAACTTCCACATCTTTGTGCCTAATCTGGTTCTCTGACACTTACTGATTTCCAGCTTCATTCAATTGTGATCATAAAAATTACTTTATTTAATTTCAGTCTTTCTGAATCTGTTGAGAGTTGTTCTGTGGCCTAATATGTGGTCTACCCTGGCGTATGAAACCTGTGTTCTCAAGAAGAATGTATATCCCACTGTATTCAGGTGTAATGTTCTGTATATATCTATTAGGTCTAGATCCCTTAATGTATTATTCAAGGTCTCTGTTTCTTTATGGATCCTTGTCAAGATGTCTGTCTAATGGTGATAACGGTATATTAAAGTCCCCCACTACAATTATAGTGGCATCTCCATTTAGTTTTTCCAATGTTTGCCTCATGTATTTTTAAAATCAGGGGATTTTAATGAGAAGCTGTGCAATTTATTTGAAGTTTCTGCCATAAGGCTGGAAGTATATTTTTTTTGGCTTTACAATCCCAGCCCTCTACAAAGGAGTAGAGAAAAGTTTTAAACCTGTAAACTTAGCTGTTTGGATCCCCTAATCAATTTAAGGAGATGAAGGAAAATATGACTAATGATAAATATGATATTAAGGTGACACTATGTGGGCATAAAAAACAATTTGAAAGTTTTCACAAATATACCTGGCTTTTCTGCTGAGGGCTTTGGCAATTGACAGGGTGGAATTACAAAGTCCCAATATCAACAGGCTGCTTTTCTAAGATGAGGATAAATAAGGTGACCCTTTCGTATGCACAATATAAGAGCTTCTGATTCCAGGTAGGATGTGGTGGTAGAGGCAAGACAAGTAGATAAATGATTCATTAAATCATGCATATTTTAAGGACCAGATAATTTGACAAATAGAAAGAACCACATGAACTAAGATTCCAAAAAGGGAAGAGTCCTTGTGAGGGGAGGAGTGATCCCCACACATTTCCACACATGGAAGAACCTGCTTAATGTAGACACTGGAAATCATAAGCAGAAAGACACTACTAGGGCATTAAAACAAGCAGATAGACAGGTAAACTGTGGATATGTGGAGGCTGGTTGAAATATAGAAAATCCCTAACCTCAGAGATGATTTTCTCCACACCACTATATTAGCTAGGGCTGCATAGGAAAGGCAGTATAACACCTCCTGCAGTTTCATGGTTCTTTAGAGATAATATCCAACTATGGAAATATGGCTGCAATGATTCAGTAAATAAAAATGACCTTAAAGTCAAGTCAGTTAGATTGACTATAATCAAAGCTGCAACAGAGAAATAGGGCAGTTCAAATCCTGAGAGGAAAAAAGTGATAAGCCCTACCTTTTTCTGCCTAAGGGAGCAAAAGTCAACCTCTGGGTAAGATGACATCATCAATCTCTGCCTGATTATTGAACATGGACATACAATAAAAATATGATCTGTTAAAGCCACCAAGGAATGTGATGAATAATCAATAGAAAAAAAGAGACAAATTCCAGAGATAAGATATTCCTTGATATTAGAGCTAGAAGAAAAGCAACGGAGAGTAATTACTATAAGTACATATAGCAGTTTGACTTATGTATGCCAGAAAGAAAAAAACATGTACTTAATCTTAATAGATTGCTATTTGTGTGAACCATTGTAAATAGGACCTTTTGAAATGTCATTTTTATAAATGTTGCACAACTGAATGAGATTCAGCCTTAATCCTATTACTGCAAACTTTATGAAGAGAAAGCCATATGCAGGAGCATAAGTTGAACATCATTAGAAGACAAAATAGAGAAGACAGAGCATCACCATATGAAACCAAGAAAACCCAAAGATTCATGGCAAGCACCAGAATACCAGTCTCTGTATAGAAAACAAGGATTTTAGCCTCTGAAACTATGATCCAATAAATTTCTTTTGTGAAGCGAATCCATTGTATGATATTTGTCCTAATACCAGTATGACACTATGATATGTAAAGTTGAGGAAATGATTAAAATGTGTGAAAAGATGGAAAAGAACAGTAATTCAGAGTTTACCAGTGTAAACTCAATGGATAGGGTTAAGAGGCATTACACATAAAAGACAAGATTATTGAACTGGAATATCTATCATTAAGAAATATTTTAAAAACCACAGAAATAAAAGGAGTTGGGTGAGAGCATTGCATAATCATTCATAAAAACATGGGTTAATTGATTATAATATTCTAGGTTCTCATTTTTCCACATGAGAAACAATGGTAATTATCAATTGCAAATGAGTACAAGAAACAGGCTTTCTCTTACAGTGGAGAGAGATCTACTGTTTTCTTTCTTTTCCTTCTGAGCATGTGTGAATTATTCAGCCAAAGGGGTGATGATGCAAATTATCAGAAATCTGTTGGCTTTTATAAACGGGTATTATTTGGGGTAAAAGCTTACAGTTACAAGGTCTTAAAGAGTTCAAGTCAGGGTACGATAATGGGTACTATCTCACCAAAGTCTGCTGCCCTCTGTTGAAGCAAGAGGGCTGCTGATCTCTGTGATAGTGCAGCCTTCCTCTCTCTCTCACCTCCAGGCTGACATAGGGCTTGTTTCTTTCTGGGCTTTCTCAGAACTGCAAACTATCAGGCAAATGGCTCATCTCTTTTCCCAGGGATGCAGGATCAAAGTTCTTTTCTCTTCCATGTCTATGGTGCTCTCTTCCTTTGTGTATCTTCTCCAATGTTCTCCTTGTGTGAGTGTCCATATATATAGCCACAAAGGGGGTGGGGACTCAAACTGAGTCACCCTAATGTTGTAATTGAATCAAAGTCCTGATCTTAACATAATTTAATCCAAAACATCTCAGCTGAATCTAATACAATCAAAGAATATCATGCTGAAAGGAATCGACCAATTTAAAAACATAATAATCTCATAATAATCTCTCCTTTTAGATCTCATAAATAATCTCAAACTGCCACAATATGTATAGGAGGAAGTGGGAGTCACTTCTAGGAGATGATTTGATGATTCATGAGTTTTGTGTCTGAGAAACATGCACTGAGTCCGAGCCTCACAGCTTCTTTCTACTTTCTTGGCTTTGACAGTGTTCTGCCTATCCTGAATTTGGGCAGTTCTTTATGGTTACACAAATTAGTCTAAGTATTTAAGGCATTCTGGAAAGTGGACTTTCCCACATCTTCAATCTACTTTCATGCCCTTGTTTGCTATAATCTCTGTTCTTGTTGACAATAGTCATTCTGCAACAAAATTTTAATATATGGAATGACCCACTATCAGATTCTAGATTCTATAAAATTTTCTTGTCAATGTATGCATAATTCTCAAGGACTTAACATTTTATTTAAATATGTAATTTTTAAGTAACTCCTAAATTTTGATGCTAATATTAAGTTGCATTAGAAAAGAGGAGAATTTATGTGCCTGTAGACTTCTAAAGTTTATTTATATATGTGTGTCTACATCCTCGAAAGGCACATATATGTTGTCACAATAAAATAAGTGTAAGACACATAATTTTCTATTTTAAATGTTTCAGTTTGCATTCAAAGTTATTTTCTTATCCAAATATTTGTGTTTATACCTACATTAAAAAACTAAGACTTATTAGATTATTTAGCAATCACTTTTGTTGCTTCCATATTTGCAAATACTAATCTATTGAGTTGGGTCTCATTTTATATACTTACAAAATTCTTCATTCAATATTCTCAGGTCATTTCACAATTCTACATTGCTTTACTACATATTTTCAATCACACAACTATTTCAAAATTCTGGATTCTTTGCTAAATTGAATACCTATAAAGTGTTTTATTTATAGGTTTCTGATACGAAATCCAGCTGAAGGTTTACCTACATTAACTTCAGGATTGTTTTGCCCCCAGTGGAATAATATCAGTGCAATTACAGAATGAGTGCTCACTGAAGACTTTCCTTCATTTATCTTGCTGATAATCTTTAACATAGTGTGAATTCCTACATGTCCTACAAGTGTTTCTGTATGAATGAGTGATTTCTCATAATTTCATTGAATAACTTTGCCAGCATGAATTATCTGAAACTAACCCTAAGGGTTTTACCACACTAATAAAGATTTTTCATGATTATTTTTTTGTTTTAGTAGTTATTCCTGCTCTGAATTTTCTTTTGTACAACAAGCCTGGTGCTTAGCTAAATGTTTGTGTATACTGATTACAAACCTAGTGTTTCATACTTGTGGAGTTCCCTCATTTCATTTAAAGAATAAATTATAAGTTAAGGCATTCCCACAGATACATAGAATTTCTCTTTCATGTGATTTATCTGGTTTGTTTATGATTTAAGAGTAGTAGATAAAGACTCTTCCACTTTCATTACATTTGTATTGTGAGTTCACTCATTTTGTATATCATCAAACAGTCATTTGCTACATTGATGACATTCACATGGATTATTTTCAATATGAATTTGCTTAGATTAGCTGAAGTAATAAGCACAATGAAAAGCTCTTCCACATTGATTACAAATAGTGTTTCTTCAGTGTGTGAGTTCTGTGGTATGCTAAAGGTTAATTCTATGACTGAGTTATCTTCCATATTTAGCGTATTTTTACTGAGTGCTGTCATATCATCTGAGGTCAGAACATTGGATTTATAGGATTTCCCTCCAGTGTGAGTTCTCTCATGCTGTCTAAGGTGTAGAAAAATAAATTTAAGGTTTTTCCACATCAATGACATTCATATGGTTTCTTTCCAGTGTGAATCTCCTCAGGTAGTCTCAGGTAGTCTAAAGCCAGAACATTGTGTGAAGGTGTTCCCACTTAGATGACATTCATAGTGTTTCTCTAAAGTGTGAGCACTCTCATGTTCTCTAAGAAGAAAAGAATTCCTGAAGTCCTTCCCACATAGATGACATTGATATAGATTCTCTCCAGACTGAGCCCTCTCATGTTGCCTAAGGCCAAAACATTGGGTGAAGATTTTCTCACATAAGTGACATTTATAAGGTTTATCTCCAGTGTGAATTATGTCATGTTGCCTAAGGTTAGAATAAGTAGTGAAGGCCTTCCCATATAGATGGTATTCATAGAGTTTCTCTCCAATGTCACATCCATTTTATTGTCTAAGGCCAGAGATTTAGATACAGGCTTTACCACTTACATGATATTCATGATTTACTTCCATTGTTAACTTGCTTACATTAAGTAAAAGATGACTGGCCACTGAGGGATTTTCCAAATAGTATGCTGACACAGGATTTCTTTCCCTTTTGAGTTAACACATTTTGAGACACTTTGGATCTGAGGGTGGATTCTTCTTCCAAATTATTATTCTTAAAAGGATTCTATGGAGTGTGAGATCCCAATGACATAATGGTAGATGCATCTTTCCTGCAGATATTTTGTAAGGTTATCATTTCTGCTTTGTTAATGCCACTTTTCCTGACTGAAGTCTGGTTTTGGAGAAATCCTTTTCCTTCTCTCCACATTTCCTTCTCTTGCTCCAATTGGGAAAACACATCTGATTTGCAGACCTCAAATCTCTTCCATGGAAAAAGATACATGACTTCTCTGATGATAACAATGAATGATTCTCAAGTCTCAGGCAGGCCACTGAAACCAGATGATCAATAATCTCTGTCATCACATCTCTGAATAGTTTTCTCTGGGATGTGTACAGGAGAGCTCACTCTTCTTGGAGGAAGTCTATAGCTACATTCTTGAAGACCACTTACTTAGCTGACTACTGTCTTCCTTGGAACACAAACAGACCAAAGAGGGATGGTAGCCAAGTTGTATTGAGGATATTTTCACCACACTCCAGAGCACAGAGCTTCTTTTTGTTCTAGAAAACTACCATTTTGCTGGTGGATCTTTATTTATGCAGTTCATCATGTCATCAATCTTTGGACATGGCCTGACTTTTCCCAGAGACATGGGCACCTCCCACATGAGTTCCAGGAATGTTTCTCTCTTTCTTCTTTTTTTTTTTTCATTTTAAAGAAATACAGTTTGTCTTCAGGCAAAATGGCATCTGCTGTAGACCTCTGAAACATACAAAACCATTTAACTGCCTCCAATACACAAATGAAAAGACAAAGGATAAACATTTTCATTATCATAAGGAGAAATTGGGAAGTTAAACATGAGTCATGGATTCCCTACAGTTCAGTAACCCTGCAGGGCATCCTCCATTCGATTTCAAATTCTGAGAGTCATTCTTAAGAAGATGGTTTCTTCTCTTTGGGGCCACATGGGAACCCACTCTTTCCACAGGCTTGTCCAATGGCCATTTTCTTGGTTCCACCCTCATCAAGCATCTGGGTGTCAGCCAAGCTCCAGACCTCATCCTCCAAGAGTGTTGGGGTGATTGCCACACCTTACCCAATCTTTGGGTTACAGACTTAGCCCCCTAGTACAGTGAGGTGAAGACAACATTCCCCCTAACGTTTGGAATACATGTTCAACTCTCTCAGAGCAACGAGTTGACCACCTGGCCTTCTCTAATCCATGGGGGACAGGAGCACCCCTCGCAGAAATGTTGGGTTTTGACCTTAACCGCCCTAATCTTTGAGGAATGTGCTCCTCCTTCTCTGTACCCTGGGGTGGCAAAACTCTCCCAGAACATTGGGTGAGGACATCCACCCTCTTCAACTGCTGAAGAAAACTCACCCTCTCTGTATATTTGGGTGGGGCTTCTCACTTTGCACAGGGAGATGTCTTAATCCCAGATATTTGTTTCCACGGTTTTCTTCTTAAAACTGTTTCTCCTTCAATCTCTCCTTTCCATGTCCTCTTTTGTCCAAGCTGACAGTGGTTTTGTTCATACAGCTCTCTCAAAATCTTCTTTTTTTAAGGTAAATATTGATGACTATAAATTTCCCTCTCAGCACTACCATTGCTGTATCACACAGGTTTTGATATGTTGTGCTATCATTTTCATTCATTTCAAGATATTTACAAATTTCTCTTGCAATTTCTTCTTTGACCTACTAATTAAGTAAGAGTGTTTTTTAATCTCCATGTATTTGGGAATTTTCTTTTTTATGCCTGTTATTTATTTCCATATTCATTCCATTATAATCAGAGAAAGTGCTTTGTTTAATTTCAATGATTTTAAATTTATTGAGACCTATTTTATGAATCACGTATGGTCTAACATGTAGAAGGATCCATGAGTACTTTAGAAGAATGTATATCTTGCTGTTTTGAGCGTTAATGCTCTATAAGTGTCAAATAGGTCTATTTCATTTATCATATCATTCAAGCTCTGTTTCGTTATTTATCTTCTGTCCAGATGTTCTATCCAATGCTTAGAGCGGTGTATTGAAGTCTCCAACTATTATTGTAGATATGTCTGTATCTCTCTTCAGTTTTGCCAGGTGTGCCTCATATATCTTAAAGGACCAAGGCTAGGTGCATAAATATTTGTCTTGTAATGCAACATATGCTCTATCTTGGAGAATGACCCATAAGCACTTGAAAAGAATGTATATCCTGTTGTTTTAGGGTGCCATGCTCTACAGGTGTCTGTTAGGTACAGTTCATTTTTCATATAATTCAAGCTCTCTGTTTTTATATTTATCCTCTGTCCATATGTTCTATCCAATGTTGAAAGTGATGTATTGAAGTATCCAAACATTATTTTAGAGATATCTATTTCTCCCTTAATCTTTGACAGGGTGTGCCTCATGTATATTAGAACACTCAAATTAGGTGGATAAATATTTAATATAGTTATTTTTTATTGGTTAATATATAATGACCTTCTTCATCCCTTATAACATTTTTTTGCATTTAAAATCTATTTTGTCCAATATTAGTATTGCTACTCCAGCTCCTTTTGGTTACTGTTTGCATGGCATATTTTTTTTCCAGCTGTTCATTTTCAATCTGTTTGTGTCCTTACATCTGAGTTGAATCTCCTGTAGACAATATATAGGTGGCTCACTTTTTTTTCATTCTATTAGTCTATGTCTTTTGATTGGGGAGTTCAAGCCATTAACAATCAATGTTATTACTATAAAGGCATTACTTATTCATCCATTTTGTCCTTTGACTTTCTGTTGATATGTTCTACTGTTAGCTGTCTTTCTACTCTTTAATTTACCCTTCCTAATAGTTTTCATTTCTATACTCTTCTCCAACTCTCTCACCCTTGGTTTTTTCCCTTTCAGGAAACAGCACTCCCTTTAGTATCTCTTGTAATTGTGATCTTTTGGTAACATATTTTATCAGTTTTTATTTATCTGTGAAGACTTTGCACTCTCCTTCATTTTTGAAGGACCATTTTACCAGATACAGAATTTTTTACTGGATAAAGAAAAACTGGCAGTTTTTCTCTTTTAGTACATTAAATACAACATACCACTTTCTTCTTTCCTCCATGGTTTCTGATAAGAGGTGGGCACTTAATATTATTAATATTCCTTGTATTTGATGGTTTGCTTTTCTCTTGCTTCTTTCAGAATCCTCTCTTTATCACTGACATTTATCATTCTGAATAGTAGTTGTCTTGGGGTAGGTTTATTCAGATTTATTCTGTTTGGTGTTCATTGTCCTTCTTGGATATTGATATCTATGACCTTCTTAATGGTTGGGAAATTTTTGGTTACTATTTCCTCCAATATTCTTTCTACTCTTTTTCCAATCTCTTTAACTTCTGGGACATCAAGTTATACATATGTCTCTGTGTTTTCTGTTGTCATTCAGTTCCCTGAGACCTTGTTATGGTTTTTTGCCATTCTCTTCTCTATCTGTTCTCCTGTCTTTTCCAGTTCAGATAGTCGGTCCTTGAAGTCATTAATTCTTTCTTTGAGCAATTCAGTCTCCTCTCATATGCCTCTAATATATTTTTAATTTCATCCATCATGTCTTACACTCACATAACATCTGTAACTTTTCTTTGCAGGCTTTCAAATTGTTCTTTATGCTCACCCAGTGTTTTCTTAATATCTTTTATGTCTTCCAATTCTTTGAATTTGTTTAGGGCAGTTGTGTGATTATCATTGATTAATTGCTTTAAATCATGTATCTCTTCAGAATATTTGGTTTGTTCCTTTGGCTGGGACCTCTCTTCTTGTTTCCTAGTAGGACTTGTAATTTTTGCTGATGTTTAGGCATCTCAACATGGAGTTTTTACTCTGATGGCCAATTTGTCTCTCTTGCCTATGTTTTTTTTTTTTTCACAGTTCTTCTTTAATATTTGGTCCAACTTATTTAAGTACATAAATTGCCCAACTTAAGTTATCACATTTTTGCCTGGGACTCACTAATGTAGCACTGATTTTCTCCCAGGAGTAGGGTACAGAGAACCAAAAGCAGTTTTTGCATCTGCAATTTCCAGACCTGCTAACATATGGTTGGCACTCCTTTCCATGTAGGTGTTTCTTTCAATCACTGTTTTCCTGTGTTTGAGTCTGGCTGGAGCCAAGATTCAACATGGGTGCTGTTGGCCAAATTCACTGAAGAGAAGTCCCCCATCTCCTCCTCCCTTTTTCTTTGCACTAGCTGACAGGATAGGAGATGTCTGTTGCCCTCTCTGTTGGCCATAGTGAGCCAGGTGTTTTACAAGCTTTATATACTAAGGGTGGCAGAGGGGAGCCTTTCTTGGCTGCCAGCATGGTTTGGTAACTCACATTTGTTGTTTCAAATTCTTTGTCTCTCTGTCCCTCACCCTCCTGAGAGTTGTGAAGCACTGTCCTGGTACGACCACCCAAAACAGGTCCCTCAAACAGCTTTTGGCTCTTTCCTCATTGCATTTGTGAAAGAATTGAGCCCACCCTGGTTAATCTGACACCATCTTCCCACAATTCCCCTTTACATATACATTTTTAATCCTCCATTTTGTGTATCTGTATCTGAAAATAATGTCTTTCTTTAGTATTATTTTCCATCTCATGAGTCAATTTAATTATTCAATAATCTGTAATGCAGTTTTTATTTAAAATATTTTGTTCTCTATGTGATATACATTTTACCCTTAATTCCTCTAAACAGCCTTCTTTCTAATTAGATATTTGATAATTTCCTTTTAAACCAATTTTAGTTCCCTTCACTTCTTTTCTGGAATATGTTTTTGATATTTTATTTGTAACTATAATGGATATTAAAATCAATATCCTTAAGTTTTGCAATATATCATGAATTGAAATAAACATGTAATAAAAATACTCAGCTCCTCTAGAGCTCCCTTTAGTGTTTCTATTGGTGCATATCTTCTAATAATGTGTTAATCAACAAGCCTTTGTTTATCTGAAATTGTCTTAATTTATCACTCATTATTAAAACATTATGTTTCCAAATATAAAATTCCTTGCTGACAAATTTTTTGCTTGTTTTTTCCATCACATTTTAATTATGCTAATTTTCTCCCTCCTGGACCCCTTTGTTTCTGATGATATATAAGCATTACTCTTATTGAGGATCACTTACATGTGATGAGAAGCTTGGCTCTTGACTGCCTTGGGACTGGTGATCTTCATGGATGTGTTGATTCATGACTTTCTTCCAATTTGTGAAGCAGTAACCATTATTTATTCCAATATTCTTTTTGATTCTTTTTCTCTCTTATCTCCCTATGGAAATCCCATTATGAAAATGTTGGCCCACTTAATGCTTTCCCCATAGGTGTTTTATGATGTGTTCAGGTTTCTTTATTCTTTCTTCTTACTTCACTTTAGATTGGATAATTTCAGTTTTCCAATATTTAAGTTCACTGATTCTTTGCTAGCTTAAATCAGCTGTTGAAACTCTTAAGTGAAATTTTCATTTAGTTACTACACTTTTCTGACTAGGAATTGTAAT
>JAQZBX010092122.1:0-12306 GCA_029593785.1 Cabassous unicinctus
AGAGCAGGAGGGCCAAGCCTGCACCCAGAGAGGCCTGGGGCAGCAGGGGGACGTGGAGTCAGGAGTCCAGCTGGCCAAACCAGCCCACCAGCCCCTTGGGACCGGGGCAGGGGCTTTGCATGAGAAACAGGAAGACGTGTTGCCCAAAGCTTGAACCATGGCTTTGGGAAAGTTCTTTGTTCTCTCACCTCCATTATTTTGGGTTTCCTGGTGCTTTTGTGTGCTTGTCAAATTTCAGACACGGGAAGGATTTCAAACATTAGCATCCAACCTGTCACTATCTCATACACACGGATTCGTGCGCACACATACACGTGTTCACTCACACACGCACGTGCACACACTCATGCACATGTGCACACACTCACACACATGCACACCACACACACTTCCCACCATCACCATAATCCCATTTGCCACATAGCCCCGGGGTTTGTAGCCAAGTGTGTCCTAGTAAGAGTTTTGTAACAGTTCACATGGTCCCAGGCCATCCCTGAAAGCTCCATAGTTAAAATCCCAGCCAGAACCCTGGGACTTGCTGGCAGCTGTGCCTCAGAGTCACTGTGGGAGGCACGACAAGGCCTTGCAGCCTGCTGTGCCTCAGTTTCCCTGCCTGCCAGTTTGGACAACCATGACCACAGCTAATTCTGAATTGTCTGCCTGCTGGTGGGACCAGACACTGGGGGGTGCTCAGATTTATGGCACAGAAGTCCCAGAATGAGTCAAGAAAGAGACAAAAATAGATCAGGAGCCAAGGACCCAGAAAGGCGGCCAGGAAAGATTAGACACGCTGCCTGGAGAACCATCCCAATGACTTTATTGAAGGCTCTTGCTCATAAACAGCCACTGTGTTATTTTAACTTCCACGGACCAGGCCAACCCTTACTTGGAAGGAAAGGTTTGGGATCGGAGCCCCCCATGGGCCCTGCTGTTGCTGAGGTCGCCCCGGGAGCTGGGGCTCTTCCAAAAGAAATCAGCATGGGGCTCCAGGGCTTGGCTGAACAGCTGGACAGATGGACAGTCTTTGAGTGAGAAAGTCATGGTTAGGAGGCAGGGAGGAGGGGCAACGGTCCCCCCTGCTGCTGCTCTGCTGATGGGAGTAAGTCTTTCTTTAGGGGCCATTTTCTGCTAAAAAGTCTGTCTTCCCTTATATTTGCTTCTTGGTCTCATGACCAAGTAGTCCATGTAGAGGGCAGGAGGCTGGAAACATGGGCCTGGAGAGAGCCCAAGAGCTGCTGCCATAGTTCCTATCTCTGAGAGTCCCAAGACCCCAGAAATTCCCAGCAATGGCTTTGCCTCTCCCTTCCTGACCCCTCACACACCTCTGTCTCCCTACAGAGTCCATCTTTGAACTCCTGGCCACTTACTCCTTCTAATCCTCCCCTTCACTTGATGAGTGGCACTGGCAGGTCCATTCCACCTTCGTCTTCTTTTGGAGTATTTCAGGCAACAATGGAAAAACTTGATGCAGTTTTGCCAGCAAGGTTGTTTAAGACCAGAACCTGTCAGTTTGTAGATAGTGGCTCACAGAGTATCTCATTTCAGCACTGAAGACCCTTTCTTTCCTACTCCTGCCAGCTCTCAACCACCCTTTTAACCCCCTCTCCTCTCTGCCAGAAATGACACCAGCCAAGAAGGCAAGCCAAGCCAAGCCAAGCCAAACCAAACCAAACAGGTGTCTGTGGTTCACGGACCCTCCAAGGACATGAGTCTCTTCTGTGGCTACCAGATTGCACCCTGCTGCCAGCCAGCTCCTGGTGTCTCCTTTGGCCCTCCTGGGGATAGCAGCCTATAGAAACACAACTCCACCCCTTGATCCAGCCTCTTCCTAGTCCAGATCTGTTGGCAAAATGGAACTCCTTTCCAAGAGGGAGCCATCCTAGACTATCCATGGGTGCCCATGGATTGGGCAAAACACCCAGCCTGGGTTGGCCAATGTGCTTGGGTCTTATTAGTGGGCCAGCTTGAGGAAAGAGGCAGGAGGAAGAGGTCCAGGGCAAATGTCAGATTTTTGAACAAGTCCTTACTGGCAGCATGTCTTTATCTAGAATCGAGAGCACACAGGAACTTGTAGTGATAAAGACGCTTATAAAGCCATTCATAGTCTAGCCCTATCCTACCTCCCCAACCTGCTCTACCATGACTTCCCACTAACAAATTCTCCTCTTAGGTCAGACCTGCAAACTCACTCCATATCATGTTCTATCCCTGTCCTCTGTCCTCGCCTATTCTACTCCCTTTGCTGATAATATCCATCAAGATTTTGCCCATCTTTTGAGGTCCAGTTCCAACCCTGTCTCCTTCACCACCAGCCAAACCTCTGAGAAGCCTGGAGCCTGCTTTGCCTCTCCTTCTCCACTCACTGCACCTTTTGTTATGCCACACAATTTACTTCTTTATGGAAGAGCGTTGTATATGTTCTCTGTTTCTGGTGTGTTCATCTTTGTCTCCCTAATGAGTCTATTGTCCCCCAACCTTGTCCCAGAATTCTCTACATGCCCCAAGGGGACCTGCTCAGCGTTCTGAACACTGTAAGAATTCAGGCAATATTATGGATTTGATTGATTATCCAAAAAGGGATCGTAAGAGAGCAAAAAGACCCATAACTAAGAAGAACTACAGAAATGTTAAGTGAAACTGAGTGTGGCACCATGTGTCCGTTCTTGGGGTCAGTGGTGTAATGGATTTTCCTTTCTAGGCAGTTCCCTGCCAATCCTAGAATTCCACAGAGACCCATGGAAGGTAGAAGATGGGTGAACAGAGTCCTGCAATCAAACAAGACATCAAGGCAAAGCCCAAGTAGTTAATGATGCTAACCTTACCACTCCAGGTGATCCATATGAGGATTGTATTTACAGACTCGGTGACCTGTTTGATGGAGTGAGTCCCAGAGGCTGATGTTTTCAACTGGACATCCTGAGACCCTGATGTTCTGTTTTGTTTTTTTTTTCTTTTCCCCCATCCTTCCCTCCTGAAGCCCCTGAAACTTCCCGCACAATTTGGACAAAAGCATGAAACCTCCATTGTTTCTCGAGCCTTACTAGTACTGGGGAAGGATTTAAAAACTGCTTTGTGGAAGGGTGATTTCTGATAAGTGGGAAACATTTAAGGCCTCAAAATGGCATTTGCCATTACACTGAAGCTTCCATCAGAAAATTTCAAAATTATAGGCAGAGAGGAAGGCCTTTCTACACTCAGAGAAGGGAACTGCAATGGAACTGGGAGTAGGAACAGTGAGTCCTCATTTACAGATGGACAGATCTTTGCCCAGGGGCTCCTAAGAGTCTAGGTCCACCTATTTAAGAACTTTCTTTTTCTTAAGTCCATTTTTTGTATTGCATAATATTTTCTGACACAAATCCATAAACAGGGATGTGAATCTAAAACTTTGCTATTTATATGTCCCAAAATAAAATGGAGAAATCAGTGTTTTCCCTTAGTGCACTCTAGAAAGTGCTAGCCAAAGAACAAATTACAAACAGCTACACAAGCATCAGGGAAGTCCCATAGATCATAAGGGATGGGAAATAACCATGAGATCATTGTGTCCATCTTCCTGGGGCCCTGGACAGCCAGGATACAGCTTCACAACCCTTTTCTGAGGGTGTTTCACTCATTACCTTTTTCTGCTTTCGACCGCAAACAGTGTTAATTTCCCATGCATCCCAAAAATAAAGGCAGAACCTACAAACCATAGCAACTCATGAAAGGAATTTAGGTCCAGAACATCCTCTACAGTGTTTTGTTTTTGTTTTTGTTTTTGCTGTTTGCAAACAAATTTGGATACGCAGTTCACCCAATTTTGTGGGATCAGCTCTATACACTAGCCAGACCTGGCCAAACTCAAACACGGCATCAAATCCTGTAGTAATTTTAGGGTTTAAGCCCAGCTTTTAGAAGTTATCAATACAAGGGGAAAAATTGTACCAGTTTTCCTGCTAAGAAAATCTGTACCAAGAAAACAAACAAAAAGCATGATCTGCAAATAACTTGAAGTTTTATGTTTTCACCAAAGGAAGCTTACAGAGTGAAACACACACACACACACACACACACAGCTTCTCCTCCAATTTACAAAAATAGTATATGTTCAATGCAAAAAACTTGGGAAATACAGAAAAAGACAACTAGAATACTATTGATAATATTTTGGTGTACCTCCTTCCAGTATTTTTCCATAAATAGTCATCTATATAATAATGTGTAATAGATATGATTATTACATCATATATAGTATCTATTATATGTATTATATATTATGTGATGGTGTGAAGTTATATGGACCCCAGAAAATCATGCTCTTAAAGCTAATCCATGTGGGTATAAAACTATCGTTAAGTAGGGCCTTTTGATTAGGTTACTTCAGTAAGGCATGGCCCAGGGTGAGTCTTAATGCTCTTACTGGAGTCCTTTATAAAAGAATGAAATTCAGACAAAGAGAGAGAGAAAGCCATGGAAGGTGAAAAGGACCGAAACCCAGAAGAGAAGGGAGGGACTAGCAGATGCCATGTTCCTGGCCATGTGGCAGAGCAGTCCAGGATCACCAGTAGCCGATCTTGAGGGAGAAAGCATCACCTGATGATGCCTTGATTTGGACATTTTCACAGTCTCAGAACTGTAAGCTTGTGAGCAAATAAATCCCCATGGTAAAAGCCAACCCATTTCTGCTATGTTGCTTTCGGCAGCCCAGCAGACTAAAGCATTATATTATACAAATGAATAGGTATATAAAATTTGTTTTAATGTAAAATATTCTATTATATTACATATTATATATAGTATAGTTAATTTTACACCAAGAGATGCAAAACATCATCAATTTTATTGTCTTTTTATTTCTATTCTAAGGTAACATATCTTAATTGTAGAAAATCAGAAATCATGTATGAGCCAAAAGAAAAAGGTGAAAATCACCTATTCCTACCATTCAGAAAAGACCACTTACATTCACTTTCCTTTTACTCTAAATACACATATATACTCAATATATAAAATGATATGTAAAATTATATAGAAACAGCATTATGATACATGTTCCATTTTGTAAGTACGCCAGGAGTAATACTGTTAAAAATCTTAAACCATCATGTTTCCCTTTCATTGTACGTTACCTCGTGCTGTGGCTTCCCAGCCGTGGGCCCGTGGGGCTCCCTTCCTCTTGTGGAGGGGGGAGCCCACCCAGGACAATGGGTTACCATGGGTTACTGCTCAGCCTTGACAGCCAAAGCAGGTTCTCTGGATTTGCTGGGCTCTGTGAAAAGAAGATTCCTACATTTTAAAAACCTT
Source organism: Cabassous unicinctus (assembly GCA_029593785.1). Lineage (NCBI taxonomy): Eukaryota > Metazoa > Chordata > Mammalia > Cingulata > Chlamyphoridae > Cabassous > Cabassous unicinctus. The sequence goes on from JAQZBX010092122.1 coordinate 5,287, forward strand.
CCCTTTACATATCAAAAGCAAAACCTGGACATCTGATAGCGAGATTTTACTACAGGCCATAGGCAGAGAAGACAGTATTTGACCTAAGGAAAGTCCCACCAGCCGGGAAGGGAGTGTGGAAAGTGGACTGTTTATGTCAAGAGGGGAAGCCGAGAAGAGAGAAGAAGGCAATGGTTAGGTAAGGAGAAGCCTTCCCTTCCTCCCTTCCGTGGGCTCATCCCTTGAGGACTGGAGGGTTATGGGCATGCAGAAGGCATCTGAGGGATGTAAAAAGCACCTGGGTTGGGGCGCTGCTTTTCTGAGATACAGTCTGAGGGGATCTGAAGTCGCTCAGATTTATCTGGCACTTTGTGATGGACTAGAAATGACAGGGGAAAGTGGCTCGGTGTTTGGTCAGATGGGCACAAGACAACATCCTTATTCTCCTCACCTGCTTGGGTGTCTAGGGGATTCCTGATTCCCTTATGGGCCCAGAGGGATTACAGAAGTGCTGAGAAAAGGCCTGGGGTTGGAACCAAGAAACCGTATTTATTCTCAACCTTCTGTTCTAAGTCAAGGGAGGGGGAGTGTGGTTAATACAATAACTTTTGAATATAGTTCAATTCTAGAACCATTTATTGAGCTCTCACCTGACACCAGAAATACAAAGGTGAAGCCCCCACCCTCAGCCACCTCCGACTCTGCAGGGTGTGATTAGTTCTACAGCATTGCTGTGCACATGCCACTAAGGTAGATTCTGGGAAAACCCAGCTATGGGACAATTCCACAGACACTCCACTGCTGCACTGAGCCATCAGACCTCTGAGACGGGCGGCCCTGACGTCATTTTCTCATCCTGTTTTCTATGGCCTTTATCTTTTCCTCTGCCCTTGAGTCCAACCTCATCTGCTTCTCACGCCTCCATCCCGACCGGCCTCACACAAGCTCTCTTCCACCCTCTGCTTCCATGAATCTTGGACTGTTTGTGGTAGTAGCAAACCTAGGCCAGGGACTGGGCCAGGCCCTGAGGCTCTGAGGAGAGAGTCAGAAAAATGGCTTCAAAATGATTATTGGGGTAGAGAAAGGTTAATACTACTACACTAATTTTTATTTATGTCTGTATTTATTTACAATTATTCTTACTGTGTGCCAGGCACTGTTCGAAGCACTTTACAGATGCAGTATTAACTCAAGTAGATGAGTTAAGATTGCATGTAACAACCTATGAGGTAATGCAACTATTATCCCATTTTAGAGATCAGAAAGCATAGGCACCAAAAAGTTTGGGATGCAGAGCTAGTAAGTGGAAGCCAGAATCCACACCCGTGCAGGCTGTCTAGACAGACACCAGATGCTCTGAATCAGAAGGCAAACGGCTGCATTTGGTTGGGGAATGCAGGCAGGGCCCTGAGGCCATTCAGTCCCGCTCATCCTTCCAGAGTGCACCTCAGGCCCCTGCTCTGTTTCCATCTACCTCAATCGCTGACTTTTTGACTCAAGGATCTCTGAGACCCTGAGGAGCAGAGGAAAGCAGGGATCCCAGAGAATCTAAAACAATCCATGATAGCTTTCAGAAAATTTCCCAGGGGCCGGGGAGTTTAGAGCATCTGTAGCTCCGCTTCACGGCTCTGGAAACTGAGTCCCAGAGAGATTAGGGCTACGTGACTCGCCTGCAGTTGCAGCAGTACCTGCAGGAGAGTGGAATTTGCATCTGTGTTGTATACTATCCGGGTAGAGCCAGCGTTTAAGGAAGGGGCACATGTCTACACCTGCACAGGCGCTTCTGGGTTGAGGCCGCACGGAGAGCCCCCTGCCGAGGCATGCAGCAGGAAAGCCACCCTTCGTCTTGCTCTGGGGCTTTCAAGCAAGGAGCCCGGTGCTTGGCGCCTCAGCTGCATGGGCTCGCTGGCAAGGCTCTCCTCCCAGCTCCCAGGGACTGTGTCTCCACATGCAGGGAGGGGCTGAATTCCCCGGGGAAGTGCTGCTCCTCTTGCCTGGGCCACACTGACGAGCTGTTGAGTGAAGTGAGTGGTCCACAAGAACACCAGGTGTGGACCCCAGAGCCAGAGGCCGCAGGGGGTCTTAACAGTCCGCTTTGTGAACTGGACCACTTACTTTCAAAGCTTTACCTCCTTCAGCCCTGACAGTGACCCAGTGGAGAGGTGCCACATTAACGGAACAAAGGGAAAAACCACAGGATCATCTCAACTGATGCAGAAAAGGCATTTGACAAAATCCAGCACTCTTCTTGGTAAAGAGACTTAGAAAACAAAGACCAGAAGGAAACTTCCTCAACAAGATAAAGGGCATATATGAAAAGCCCTCAGCTAACGAGCATGCTCCTCCCTGTTTTACAGATAAGGAAACTGAAGCTCAAGGTCAAAGCCAGAACAGGACATTTCTGGAACCTCCAAACAAATCTCCCGACCCCTGTTCCAGGTTTATCTTCACATATACCATATGTATACAGAACCCCTTTCATTTAAAAGACCACGCAAAATGGAGACACTGGGGCCTAAATCGGCCTTGCCCTGGAGAACCAGTCCAGGGGACCCTCTCAGTATCTGGGAGCAGACTATTTGTTTGCCTAATGATCCATATACCATGCATTTTGAAATCAAATGCAAGTAAGTTTAAGGCATCATGGTGGGAAGGAGAAAGAAATGAACATTTGTTGATGGCCTCCTAAGTGCTAAATCTGCATCTATTGAACTGGATCAAAGACTGGATTATTTGGATAGAATTGTATCTCCTTTGTGCTCCCTCCAACTGTGTTGTGCCCCCCTCCCAGTCTTCTTCATATTGGACTTCCAAAAGTGTCGCTTCCTACCCCTGGCGCCTCCTCCCCTGCCCCTTCACCAGGCCCCTCCCACTTCAATGCCTCCAGGAAACCCACCTCCTTTAATGAAGCCACAACTGCTGTCCTGGGAGGAAAATGATGCTGCCCTTTCCATTTGCCCTCCCTCCTTCTAAACCCTGTAGTCCTCGACTCAGGGTGAGTCCTTGGGCCCTTTGTTCTTGGACATGGCTTCAGCCTGGATATCTGCCTCCCTTACAGGGTTCCCTATGGGCTGTGTACATTTCTCCCAAGGGGAGAAAGCTGTGTCAGACACCATATATACATGAAATCCTCCAAGTCACTGCAACCGCCTCTGCGGCTGGCTAGGGCTGTGATGCTCACCCCCCAAGGTTCAGCCAGGGCCTCCTGGGGCTATGTCACTGCACCAAAGCCCCCTTGCAGCGCCCCATGCCAGACTGGTGGGCATGTCTGCATCTACAGATGCAGAGGCCTTCCACAGGTATGCCTTTTCTGCAGCTTCCCAGCTGTCCTCTTCCACCCAAATCCCCACCTCCACCTCTGCCACCGCCTCCAGGACAGGATGAGTGCCCACTCCCTTTCCTCTTAGCAAGCTCTGTGCTAAGCACTCACCATGCTTTATCTCATTAATCCACACTACAACCTTAAGAGGTAGATATTTTTGCCCACATTTTACAGATAAGAAAAATGAGACTCAGAGAGAGAAAATAATTTGCCCAAGGCTGTGTAGCTAATAAGTGGCAGGGCCTGGATTTGAGCCCCCACATTCTTAACCACCGAGCTCCACCGCCTCGGCCTGTCCTTGTCGTGGCCAGTCTGTGGACGGTCCTCGGGGAGGTCTGTTGCTGGTAGTGAGCTCTGCCTCGGGCCTTTGGCAACAAATTCCACAGGCATGGTTTAGGCCTCTGAGGCCTGAGCCAAATCTGAGTTTGCTGAACTTGATCAAAGAAGGGATTGTTATTTGAAATAGAAAAATATAACCGGGATGGTCCATTTTACTCTCATCTCTGTATAACTATTTATTGAGAGCCTTTTGTGCTCTAGGTTCCAAACAAAACAAACGAAGAGCCCTGCCCTCATGGAGCTAACTGCAGTAAATTACATAGCCTGCCGGAGGGTGGAAGTGCTAAGAAGAAAGGTGGAAGGGGGAGTGCTGCGGGGGTGGAGGGCTGCCTAGGGCCCTCCAGAGACGAGGAATGGCCCAGAGGCCTCAGCTTCCTGTGCGGGTGGGTTCCGTGGTATCCAGACAAAGCGGCTCTGTCTTAGGGGACAGCAGGGTGAGGGGTTGGCAAGGAAAAGGGGCCTCATTTCTGCAGTGATGACATGGAGGCCAAGGCCTAGGAACTCCAGCTCCATTCACAGGGATGGCCTTGTTGACGTGGACAGTGTGCTGGATTCTCTCTGATCACCAGCGAGTGAAGAAGCCGTCTATGCAACTTGAATCCTAGACTAGCCCTCTTCTGACCCACCTCCTCCCTCCTGCCTCCATCTGCCCCCACCCTCTCAAACTGCTTTGGCCTAAAGCCATGCAGAATAATTTTACTTAAACCTAAAAAATACACAATTAGAAAATTAAATACATTAGGCTAAAGAGTTTTATAATGCATTTCAAAATCAAATGCAAGTAATTTTAAAACATCATAGTGGGAAGGAGAAGGAAATGAACATTTGTTGATGGACTTTACATATATTATCTCATTTAAACCAAACCTCACTACAAATCTGTGACCTGAGCACTATCATCCCCGTTCTGTAGATAAAAAACAACAATAAACAAACTAAGCCTCAAAAATGTAAAGCAACTCATCCAAAATTAGAGAAATTACAAGGTTGGGTTTCTAACCCAGGTGTGTCTGATCCCAAAGTCAATGCTGTTTCCATTTCTCCATTACATCCCAACCTAGTCAGTTATATAGGAAGAGTAACCTTGGGCAAACTAGTTGACCTTCCAGTGCCTCACGTTTCCATCTGTAAAATGGGTATGACGCTGATAGCCAGCTTGTCTGTCCACCTCAGTTCTGTTGTGGGGACCACATGACCTCATGTATAGAAAAGCCCTTTAGAATGTCAAGGCACTGTGTGACTATGTGGTATTAATCTTCCCCTTGCATTTAGAAGTGTGATGGCTTTTCCACCACCTAACCTTGCCAGTATCCGGTGGTACATTTCAGTTTAGTCTATCTGGTTTATTTTTCACACTCTCTTTCTGGTGGGTCTCTGGCTGCTGGCTCTAAATTATATTATCTGTACTGCTCTCTTCCCAGAAATTAGTCTCTCCTTTTCCACAGCTGTCCCCCAGGCATGCTCCCAACTGCTGAGTTGTAGGTATTCTAAGATTTCCTTCCTTCTGGGACCCTAAGGCCTCCCTTAAATCCATACTCACTCTGTTCCAGTAGTGTGCTGGTAAATGTTTTAACAAGTGGCTTTCCAAGTGTAGATTTGACATTAAAGTTGGCTGATAATTTCATTTATAATAACAAATAAGATGCAAATATTCTCGCTGTCCTGATTTTATGATAATCAGGGTAGGCTAAACATTTGCTATATTAGAAACCATGCATGTGTCCCCAGACTTAGTTTTTCTCCCCAGGTCTGGTTTTTTAGAATGCTGGTGATAAACCAAGCCTGATTTATTATATGACCATTCTGTATGGGAAATGACTATAACTCTAGGTATCTTTGGTCAACCTTGAGAGATATAGCAGGGGGACGGATGTGGCTCAAATGGTTGGGTGTCTATCTCCCATTAGGAAGGACCTAGGCTCTATACCCGGGGCCTCCTGGTAAAAATAAAAAATATATATATATAGAAGGCACGCGGGCTGCCAGGTCCCGTGCACGGATGTCAGGCTCCACAAGCGGGTGAGCCCCACAGGCCCCACGCGTGGGTGCGCTGCCAGGCTCCGCGAGTAGGTGAGTCCCCCAGGTCCCATGAGTGGGTGCACTGTCAGGCCCTGCGTGTGGGTGAGCCGCCAGGCCCTCCCGAGCCACACAGCAAGATGATGACTTAACAGGAGAGTGACACAAGGGAGAACCAAGAGGAGACGCACCAAAAAAATAGGAACTAAGGTGGCGCAGGCGGTAGGACGCCACTCTCCTACATTAGAGGTACTGAGGATCAAATCCCAGTGAAGACAGAAGGATGAGAAGAGAGGGCAGGAAATGGACACAACAAATAAATATTTTTTTAAAAAGTATAGGGGAGTAAGATACAAACTATGGTTAGTAGTAATACTTTGACGATGCTCTTTCATAATTTGTAAGCAAATGTTTCACAACAATGCAAAGTATTTGTGGTGGGGGGATGTGTGGGAGCCCTGTGTGATGTTATGCATGTTTGTTTTGTAAGTTCACAATGTTTACTGAACACTTATAGTTTATGTATGTTCATGTATGAATGATATACTTCAATAAATTGTTTTTAAAATGAAAAAAAAAAGTCTCAAAGTAGTTCCTTAAGTCATATAAATCATTCCATTTTATAATAGGAAATGAATAGTGTCAAGATACCCTTTTAAAAGCAGGGAACACTGGCTCAACCAGTGTTGCCAAGTGGGTCCTGGCTTTCCCTGCTCCATCAGCTAAACGTGCCTTTCTGGGAGTGAAGAGTCTCCCATTTGTCCAAACAGTCTCAGCAGGTTTGGTGCACAACTCTACAAAATAAACTTGCATTGGTGTGTATCATCATAACTTATCATTTTTTTATAGATCTATTTACTTATCTGAGCACTTTGAACTTACTCTTCTCTGGCCCAGAAAAGATGGAGTGAGACAAAATGTAATAATTTTCCAATGTTCACACATGATGTTTGCAAAATTTTTACATGACTCCGGACTTCATTATTTACTAAATATTGACTCCAGTTCCTCATTTCTGGGATTTTTTAATAAATCATTTTGGCAGCACTCCTGTTATAGCAAGGTTTCTCTGTCAGAGATGGTGTGTATTCTTCCAGTTCAGAGTTTCCATTTTCCGTTAAAGTGAGCTCTACTTCCTGGAAGTCCTGTAGTCTTAGAATGTCTTTGTCCTTAATGTGGAAAAGAAATTATATAAGGTTTATAAATATTATATGAGGTGATTAAAAATAAAGGATTAATTTCAATTAAAAAAAATAAGACAAAAGTGAAAAAACAAAGATGTATTTCAGAACTTCATTCATTTATCCATGAGGTTAAGTGACATCTTTGCTGAATCAGATAATACTTTACTGAATCAGATAATA